>QKMV01003782.1:0-10990 GCA_003287335.1 Lednia tumana
CTGCTCCGATTCCGTTCACTGGTTGCGCGCGCACCGCTAAGCCGCTTTACATCGTATATCACGTTAAAATAATTCGCCTGCAATTCTCCAAGTCAGTTCCCAAAGCGACTTGGATCCGAAGCGGTTTATCCGCGTATATCACGCATCTGAAGGCGCTTTACATGTAAAGCGGTTCACGTAAAGCAGTTTACACTGCGTGGTATACGTAGTCATAGTCTCCAAACGATTATGCTGGAGCATTTTACGTCAGTAAGTCTCACCGTAGGCGATCCCTTCCCTTGCGTAGTAGGCAGAATAGTCGGCGACGGGCCCATTGTCCTGCACATTGCTCGGTGCTTGCTGGACCTTGCTCGGCACAAGGGTTTGGTGAACGTTGCCCCACTGGCCACCGCCCCCCTCGTTGGCGACTCCCGAGCTGTTGGCTCCGTGCGCCGTGCCGCCGATCTGCGGGTGCCCTTGCATTGTGGGCCATTGCTACGGGAAGAGGAGCAAAGATTGACAAGGATGAAACATTTAAAGCCAAATACACGGCTAGTTATAATTTTAAGAGCATTAAAATCAAAAATACCTTCAAAAATACCTGCTTACTCGAGGACTGATTTACTGCTTACTGCCGTACCTTGCTTAGCTCAGTGGTTAGAGCATTTGCCCGGTTAGAAAAAGTTCGGGGTTTATGTCCTCGAGTAAGCAAAGATCACTATTTCACGCCTTTTTTAGAGCGATGCGGACGAACCAATCGAAAATTATTGAAAAACTACGGTTCTCTATCCGGAGACTCTGGTCAAGTTTGATTCATGATTCAGAGCATCATAGGTTTCTACTTTCTGTGACGGACTTGCTAAAGGAGGATAGTAATTGGCTACCAGCGGCTTTGAAGACGAGGATTAAACATTTAAAGCCAAATACACGGCTAGTAATAATTTTAAGAATATTAAAATCACTTCAAAAATACCTGTTTATTCACGGACTTGAACCCCAGACCCTGTGCTCACCGGGCAAATGCTCGTACCACTGAGCTAAGTAGGGCATTTCGGAAGTGATTTTAATCTATACGAGCGGTAGATCTCCATTGAGAATTTGATCCAAGTGGCTTTGACAAATTTTCAAAGATCGCACCAGAACAAGCAATGCTCTACTGCATCACAATCTAACCAATTCGAAAAATTGAGATCTACCACTCATATCTATTAAAATCCCTTCCGAAATGCCGTACCTTGCTTAGCTCAGTGGTTAGAGCATTTACGGGGTACGTAAAAGGTCCGGGGTTCAAGTCCTCGAGTAAGCAGGTATTTTTGAAGTGATTTTAATATTCTTTAAGCGGCTAGGATCTTAGGTAAGAAATGTCGAAGCTGTCCTGAAAGTCGTGGCGAAGCGAAGATTGGTAGTTAAACAAAAATAGCACTCACCTGGGATATGTTGGGATACAACATTCGTGTAAGGTCTCTCATATCGACGTAATAACCGGACTCGATTCGCATCTTCTGAAAAAGTAAGGGACACCGCGTTTTAATGTAGCCTATTTTGTGTCTACTTTTTGTGTTTTTGGTACCACGAAGCTTGAAGGAATTCAACCAATTGAAATGAAGCGTTACTAGCATCAAGATATCTTACCAATAAATATATTTTTACGCAGATCTTACCAATTTTATATCAAGAAATAAGTCAGCCTGGTATGATCTTGCCAAAACCCCACCCAGAAACATCTTTCAGTTTGCAAGAAAAACGAAGAGGTTAAAAATAAAAATATGCATTCGAACCGGGATACGAGCCCAGGTCCTCTCAACTACCAATCGAGTGCTCTAGCACTGAGCTAACCGGGCACACATTCTCCACGCCTCGCCGGGTTTTTCCCGCTTCGCTTGTAAAAGCGCGAAGTTTTCATTTTCTAATATCTTACCAAGGACTGGGCAAAAACGCTATTGACAAGAAAACAACTGAATGGATTGCGTTCAAAATGTAGCAACTATGTAAGAACGAAGCCATGCGAAGATATTCTACAAGTTTAATTGAAATCGACAAAGCCATTTGGGCTACAGACACCATACAAATGGTGGAAAAAGTCGAAAAATTGGCAAAACTTTTCAAAACTGCAAATTTCAGGAAAAAATGTTTCTTAATTGTGATAAAATGCAACTGGTTTTAATTCAGAGATTTCAAAGGGTTCTTGAAAGTTTCATTGGAATCCGTTGACACATTTGTTTTATTTCTTTGAGTAGTCAAATTGAAGTCTTTGCTCCACACGTCCAAAAAAGAGTAGTAAAATGAGTAGTCATATCAACCCAGGGCAAAAACAGAGTTTTAAAGGCTTTCTTGTAGCCTTCCATTTCCCTCTCCTGCTCAAAAAAGGACAGTCGAACGAAGAATCCAGACTTTATCAAACGCTGTCAAAGGAAATCAAAAAAACTTTCGCGTTCAAAAGTTGTGAAATCATGCATGGTGAAGTCTCATGGCGTTGACGGTTGGCCTGCACCAGTGCGCACTGCGTACACTCGGCGAGAGACTGCGAATATTTCGCTACCATGTAAAAACAATCACTGTCTCTCTCTCATAGTGCACTCAGTGCACACTTGAGTCGCCTGCTGAAAACGCCAAATAGTCAGTACCTTCTACCTAGTCATTAACTTTTACCTAGTCAGTGCCTTCTACCTATAAAGCCTATCGTTTCGAATTAGTGACAGATGGTGCCGGTGTTGATTGAGACTTTTGATTGCAATCTTTAAATGAACGCTTTTTTAATATTTTAAGTAAATCTTTTCAAGGCGCAAGGAAATTTGGATCCCCGTCGATCCCCAACACCTCCATTATCAATCAGCACCGGCGTGGCTCCTCCACCGTCAGCCGCTTGCGAGATCGGAAACGTTCGGGTCCACGTGACCAAGTCCCCTCGTAGGCATTATAAGAATAGGCAGTATAAGAATGAGCCCCGTCGCATTGCTTCCATCGTGTGTATTGCAATCTGTATTTGACAACCACGGCAATCAAAACGGATTGCTAATCCGCGCAAGTAAAGGTCTGAAGGTCTAAAAGGTATAAGCAGCCTGTTGTGTGACCAGACATTAAGAGAGCAGCTTACCTAAAAAATTACACCCGCAACACTCAAGCAGACTTCATAGTTTGCATGCCGAAATGAGACCTGCTTCAGCTAGGGTAGAACATCTTACATGATAGGTATGAACGTAGCAAAGGGAAATGAGGCGGTCCTCACCATTCAGCCCAACCCTGGGATTTCACTCATTTCGGACCCATCTGGTCCCCCTCATTTCGGTCTGGAGGTAAGTCGAGAGGCTAGCGTCAGCCTCTGAGGTTGCTTTGATGAAAACTATGAAGTCTGCTTGAACCTTGCGGCTGCCATTTTTAGCGAAGCTGCTCTCTACTACATGTGCTTCTTTCATTTAAAAGATGATAGAATTCCCATGTCATTAAATGCATTTAAAAAGATGGTGTGAATTTATATTGAGGGTAGTACATTTTCAAGCAACCAAGACGTTATTACGAAAAAATTTATAGTTTTAAGATGTCTTTTTCGGTAGGTATGCAATTTCATATTCGCGCGATCGCATAAATGGGTTTCCTTTTTCCATTGTTTTTTTTTATAAATTAAGACCTCATACAAAGAAGCAGCTTGCAGCCGTTGCACCATGCGTCTTCAGTTTTTTGAACTTATCGCCAACAGAATGATTTCAAATCAATCGAAATTTATAAAGCTGAGTCAATGGCATTTTTAGATTGACTAAAAGTAACTTAGAATGTGTACCCGCTATAACAGCAGGCTAGCAGCCTTTGTTTTTAACATTCGTTTCCCTTTTTATTTATATGAGTGATGTTATGCGATTCTTTTTGTAAACTGGATTAGGAACATGTAAAATCTGAAGCCAAAAGGCATACCCCATGTAAAGTAATTCTCATGTATATAAATGAACAGGTTAGTACATTTTGATACTTTGCCACTACACTAACATGAAATTACATGTTAGCCCTATGAATTGTGAGCATTCTCCCGTAATAGCATTTAAAGCCGTTGAAAATAGTGGGCTAGCAAAAGTATTAACTATGCCCAAATCATTACTCGTTAGTCCTATTCGCGATTCCGGGACTCGAACACACGCCCCTTACACCGAGATCAAAATTCTCGGCAATCACTGATGTACTTAAGTCTTTAATTCAACCGCCGACGGTGACTTAGCCGTTCCCGGGAATGAGTGAAATGAAATTCGGAACACCTGGCGACTGAGTCTGACGCAACAATTGAAAGCCAACTCTTCAACCGACAGCTCGAAATGTGAGCGGAAGCCTTGAGTAGCAATAGACAGACATACTAGCCTGTCTCATACCCTGAGCGTTGACGACGTATTACTTTCATAGATGTCCATGATATTATATTGCAATATTACAGTGAAGACAAAATATGGATTGAAATGGCTGCTATGTACAAAACATCACTCTAGATCCGGAGAACAAAATTAATAAATCATCGACCATCACTGTACAGAAACATCCCCAAAATACAAAATCAATGAAATATGAATGTTGATGTTTTAAGAATTCAATGTATCATTATCGTAACTTTATTGAGATTTTTTCTACTCAAATGATTTTTTATCAGTAGAATAAAAAAAAACCACGTACCTGAGCAATCCTAATATAAAAAATATGCCATGTATTGCTCTCTTCCAGTATTCTCTAGCTCCCTCTCCCTGTGAAGAAAAGTGATTGACCACGGAGGTTCTTTCCTTGATTCTCTAGAATCATGTCAGCTTTGACAAATATTCGAAAATGTCCGCTCTCTCTACCATGCCCCTAACGCGTAGAAACTATCTAATCCCAGCCGGTACCTACTAAGTATTATGATCAAGTTTGAATCCAAATCGGGTCCGTGTTTAGGATCTCTCTAGTCTCCATAGACGAAAATTCAATTGAATACACCTGTGAATAGCAAGAATTTCGCTCATACAAGAGATATTTTGAGTTACTGGAGGCACGCCAATGATGCAGTTATTATCTATGACTAAAGGTATCTGTTTCTGATGCAGCAATTGGATGTAGGCTGTAAAAAAGGAAACACGGCTCAAGGCTGCACTTACGTGGATATCACCCATGGTCATGTGTGCTGGTGGAGTGATTTCCTTCTTCCATTTCGACGGCTGTGGTCCACTCAAACGTTTAACTCGCTTGTTCTTCAGCTCGCTTGATTTCGGCATTTTTTCTGCAGATATTCCCTTGAATTTACGCACGAAAACGTCAAAACACTGCGTCTCGAAGGCGAACGCGACGCAACTGATAAACTACGACTGTTTTCAAGATCGAGGAGGAAGAAGTGCTGCAAAGCAAATGGAGGCAGTGTTGCCAATTCTTTTGCTTGGTCTTTTGGGATTACATCGCGCTGTTTTGTGGTCACGTGTCTAGCCGTAGAACAAATTATCGTAGCATAATTTTTGCAAAATATGTATTTTTCGCATTTTTTGTCCCTAGGCACACATGATAGCCGCTTTTAAACCAAGCAAGTCCATTTTTTTTTGTCTTTCTGGCACTCCACCGATTTGCCAACTTGGCAACACTGGATCGAGAGTTGAATAGTATGTGACGTCGCCGCTCTGGTTGACCAATAGAAGCGAATGCGATGAAGGTTGTCTTCCCCTAACATCCCTACCACTTGCTAACTGTATTTTTGCGCAATTAATTCAATCTCATTGGCTTATTAAGAAAACTTTTGTTAATCCGAATCGGAAAATACATGGAATGGATGAATTGCGGCATTTATTATTTCTGTGGCATTTACTCTAAGCCCCAGAAAAAGAAGTCCTAAATAAGTCCGAAGTAAGCCCCAGAAAAAGAAGTCCGATCTTATTATGAGCACGCGGGTCCATTTGTGTCGCTGTAGGAGTGGATAAGTTCCACAAAATCTAAAAATTGTACAAAAACGCGATCTACAAGAAAATAGCTGAACCAATTGCTCTCCAATAATTAAGCATTCTGAAAGAGACCTTGAAATGGTAAAATCCCAGTTTCATAGAAATCTACGAAGCAGTTTGGCCCACAGGCAACAAAAATCAGTGAAAAAAGTCGACAACAGTAACAAGAATTTACAGAAATGCACATTTTCAAGATTTTTTTTTAATGGGTTTGGCTTAATATACATGGCAGATCTAAATTCAGGGAGGGAGTTTTGAGGGGACATTCCCTGAAACTTATCAGCCCATTGCAAAGGCCGTTTTCACAAGCCGCTTGTCAAGATATTGCAATGGAAGCTAAATAAGTTGTACCAGAACTAAATCGGTTCCAATGCGATTGGATTTAAGAAAATTTACCAGGCTGTAACTAAGTTGTGAAGATGTGAAGATGTCGAATATATTTTAAGAATATTAAAATCACTTAAAAAAGGACTTGAGAACTTGAACCCCGGACCTTTTGCTTACCGGAAAAATGCTGGGCAAAGAGCATTTGCCCGGTAAGCAAAAGGTCCGTGGTTCAAGTCCTCGAGTAAGCAGGTATTTTTGAAGTTAATTTAATATTCTTAAAATTATAACTAGCCGTGTATATGGCTTTAATGTTTAATCCTTGTCATGTCAGATATATTGTTGAAACTCGACCGTCAGTGAAAAATTAGTGCTTACTGGGCTGGTTATTAGTGGATCGTTTCCCCTCGTTTCAGTGCTGATATCGCTGGTGCTGATGCGAAACTTGACGGTGCATCTGTACATAATTGCCTGCATGATCCTCTGGTGGCCGCTGCTTCTCGTGAGTCGACAATCGTCATGTAGTCTTCTTCTCAATCTCTTTCTACGTTCGCTCCCAAATAGAAAAACTCGAAAAAAACCGCAGTCTATAGATGGCCTTCCACGTATAATCCAGTAGAATTGACAGGTGTGACTTGAATTGGCTCTGTCTCTGTCCTTGGCGTGGAAATGTGTTCCAAATTGTGGTTGAGAATCTTCAACCGTTCGAAAGCTTCAAGCAGTAGGAATGTTGAACAATGAACTAACTGGAATAATAATGTCCTGTTTGTGACATGAGCCGGAACTGCTATCGAAACGCAGAAAAATAGGAGAAACAGCAGTCCAGTCAACTAGTAAATTAGTAATGTTGACAGAGACATAATATATCTAATTAAAATTTTTGGAACATGTATACGTAGAGATAGCAAGTATTACTAATTTAAAACCATTCACACGGCTAGTCTTAATTTGAAGATTTAAAAAAACCAAGTCCTCGATCGAGTCAAATCGAGTCCTCGAGTAGGCAAGTAGTTTTGAAGTGATTTTAATATTTTTCAACATCTATAACGTACAGATATCCTAAATTCCTCACTTTTGGAAAGACCGATACTAGTACCACGACCTCCAAGTGCCGTTCCTTGTAAAGAACGGACCACAGAATCACAAAATATACTTTTGAGACAAACATTCTGAGAACAGGCTCGAACAGCTCGATGGGATTTTGACCCCAGGAGTGATAAATGCTAGGAGGGCCCAAGATGAACGTGAGAATCACATACATGTGAAACATGAACCAACGGCCATTGGCCATCCCTCTTCCTCTTGACTTCCCTGGGCTGACCGACATCCTGAAAAGAAATAAATATTGCGTTTAGAACAACCGCGTTTAACAATCGTTTAAATATTGGTAGTAGGTTTCAAAATTTTTACTAGAATCAGGAACTTAATACATCCATTCTGGCAAAGAGCAAGTGATTCTGCAAGAGCTGCGCAGAGCAAACCAGCAAAAGTATCGAACTCACTTGCAATCGTGAATTGGCTATACAGACGGCTGTAATTGCGCAAAAGTGATAAATATGGCTGCCGGTGGCTTCCGGGCGAAAATTCGCGTCCAATCTGCAAACGAGCTTCACAGTTTGTAGAGGTTCAAGACCAAGTAGGCGACACAAGCTCAGATATGAATGTCCATTGTCTGACGTGGAGCAATTTTTTTTGACAATGAACAAGCTATAACCGCCTGGGAATTCACGAAAAAGGGTTACATGTGAGAATTATCACAGTCAAATAATTACAAATCTGTTAAAACATGATTTTATTTACCAATAACAATTCTTGAACCACAATATAAAGCTAACCGAAAGTCGATAAGAGATGGCTCTATTAAACTGACCAATAATCCTTTTCTGTTATTGCAAAATTAGTAAAAAAATCACTGATTAAGAAACGTGCTACTTGAATTGTCCGAGGCGTAACTCACAGATCCATAGAGCAACCCCCTATACCACAACACAGGGCTAGACAGGGTTAAGGAAGATTAAGAAAATACACGTGAATTTTCCCCCTGCAGCGCTGGTGTCAAAACAAGAAAGGATGGGTCGGCCATTTTGGGGTCCGTGTAACTGACAGTGAGGTGTGTTAATTTAATCCTGTATAGCCTGTCTGATGACGTTACTGCTTGACAGGAGGAGCATCCTGCGCTGGTGTTACCCTGGTTGGTGGTGTCGGGCATAAGGAACATCTTGGCCGACTTCATCGCCTTCTTTACCGGCAGCGCTCTCTGCATCAGCTACGGCTGTTTGTCTGTCACCTGCATTGAGTTCCTCGCAGTCAAGGTATCGTAGAATACCCAAGACCATTTTGCCCCAGAAGGTTCAACAATCAACTGCACTCTGCAGGCATCGATATGCCCATTCATTGAAGGAGGTGGACGCTGTCGATTTTTCAAAGTCTCGACTTTCTTCACTCATACACATTTAAAAAGTATTCTCTCTGAAATGAACAAGAAAAAATACAGCAACACGAAATACAGCTATTATTCAGCCAGTTCAATATTGCAATACCGCACTATTATGCATCAATTAACCATGCAATACGCATCGTTTTAATGGACGACTAGTGATCAAGAAATTCCAGAGTCAATCAACGTTGGAGGACAATGCTTTTCGAATGGCGTTAAAAATCCCCCAATGTTGATCGCCTCTGGAACGCTAGTCGTCCATTAATATCTCTTACGGCAATCGCTAGTAGGGACTACAGCAGTAGTTTCAAAATTTACGAATACTTCAATTTCGTTATTAATTTTTTAAGACTCATGACTCCTGACTAATTTCAGCACTATAGTTAAAAAAAAACTGTTAATAACTGGGTTAAACTGCTGAAAACTTCTAACAAATAAACTGCCAACATTTCGCTAACCTTGCTGAAAGCTTCAAGCCAAACTTGCCCCGATGAAGCTTTCAGAAAGGTTAGCGAAACGTTGGCAGTTTATTTGTTAGAAGTTTTCAGCAGCTTAACCCAGTTATTAACAGTTTTTTTAGAAACTTCAATTTCGCGTTCCACCTGGCCACTGTTTTAGCATGGCCATGCTATTTTAGCAGCATGTAAGTAATTTTACAACCCTCCTGGTTTTCAAAACAACTGCTATTTCACTGGGTAACACTGCTAAATACTTCACAGACGAATTCCCAACGATTCGCGAACTGTACTGTAGGCTTCTTCCGGAAAAAATGTGAAAGTGTGAACCAGAAAAAAAATCTAGCAATGCTTCTTAAAATTTATCTAATTGGAGAACAATCGACTCAGCCTCTAAGTTCTAGCAAGGTTTTTTAAGTAGGACTGCTAGATTTTTTTCAGTCCTTTTTCACGTTATATTGCCACATTTGCCCCGGATGAAGCTTACAGTACAGTACTCGCGAACGTTGGGAATATGTTTGTGAAGTTTCTTAGCAGTGATACCCAGTTAAGAACAGTTTTTTTGAAAACTAGTGCTAAGATGTAGCAGAAAACACGAGTGTAAAGAAATAACCACATGCAGGGCATCACGCTGGCGTGGAGCGTGTACCTGTACGTGAGCGTGTACACGTTGTACCTGGACCTGAGGCGCGCGCCGACCATTCCCTTCTACTCGACGGTGTTCAGCAAGATCTCGTCGCAAACGGGCCTGCGCCGCGCTAGTATCTCCGAAGAGAAGCGGCTCGAGATGGCCGTGCGCCGTCGCATGTGTCGCTCCATGGCGGACGAGCATGAGCTGCGCATGCGTCTCATGGAGAGCATGGCCGCCGACGACGAGGCAGAGGTAGGCACGGTCTACAGTCTACGCAGTGAGAGAGCATACTGCGTACAACCCACACAATAGGCTCTCTGGCCATACCTTCCTGTGTTATCTGCACCACAGTCTATGCAGTGAGAGAGCGCACTGCGTTACACCCACAAAATAGGCTATCTAGTCATACCTTCCTGTGTTAACTGCACTACAGTCTACGCAGTGAGAAAGCACACTGCATTACACCCACAAAATAGGCTCTCTAGCCATACCTTGGACTGTGTGTTCCAAAAAGTGCCAGAATATGCTAAGCCTGCGAAAGAAAACACATAAAATCTTGATCAGGGGGTTATAGAACACATTTAATCGCTTTTGCGTTGCCGCTAATGCTTAAAAAAAACATGCAAGTGCGCATAGCTTTCTTGACGCTCATAAATACAATGTATCCTGAGGTTTCCTTCAGCATGTCTCTGGCGCGATCCGAGCGCTGTTGCAGGTTCGGCAAGCACTATCGCTGGAAGAGGTACAAGAGTCGTCTTTGCCCAAGATGAACACGCGGCTGCGTAGTCTGGACACACTGATCGATCGCATCGGCACCGACTGGGACCAGATGTCTTACCTAATCGAGCGGCGCGAGGACGAGCGCCACTGGGCAACGCTAGAGTCCAAGGCCAAGGCCTTTCTCATGCTGTCGACGGTCAGTCCGCTTTCTGGTCCTGATGGCAGCTGCCAAAACCCATCCGATTTGGAGCTAATTTCAAATACTGCAGTCAAACTGTAGGTGGCAGAGATATCCGAACGGTTTGGCACGTTGGTTACACCGGTTCTAGTGAGATCAGCTAAATTAAGCATCATTGCGGTGGACCAAAGGCTGGATGGGTGACCATTCATACCAAGGTCCATTTCTGTTCGGGAGAGAGACTGGAGGGTTTGAAGTAAGTGCGACAGCTGCACTCCCCTTGCAATCCACCTCTCGACAGTACGGATTAGTGGAGGAATCCCATGCTGTTCGAGT
>QKMV01003783.1:0-10990 GCA_003287335.1 Lednia tumana
TATATATACATAGTTTGGACTCACTAACATTATTCAAAACTATTAGAAAACATAATCTTGCAATAATATCTTCTTTAAAGGCATAATTAATTTCAATAAGCCCACTCGATTCGAATTAAGACTTGTGTGAGCCTATTGAAAAGAAATACTAAAAAACTACTAAAATCTAGGGCACTAGTACTTCTGTGTAATCACAAATAACTGACATTTTTTTTAATGCTTTGGATTTTAATCTATCCGCACATCCGTACGCTCGTGTTTCGAAAAAGCGCGTTAATTCCCTCGAATAAATAAATAAAAACAAAACCGTAATTTTATCTTCGGCAAGTCGTGCGAATGCACTCGAGACTGAACTTATTTCACTCTCCTCACGGAGCTCACGGTGCAAAGCGAGTTAGAGTGCATCTAAGAATAAGGATTGCAAACAGTCATTCGGAGCGTATAAACAGTGCAATAAAGTCTAGCGGTGGGTACCATATAAGCTGTGTCTATCTCAGCGCCGTGGCCATAAAATGCCAGAGGAACTTCCAGCGCCTGACGTCATCAAAGAAAAGCGAGACACGAATATTAAAGTGTCTGTCGTAAAAGCGTAAAAGACTAAAGCATTCGCAGAAAACAACCTTAAGGACCGCTCGTGGAAATAACTAGTAAACTTGATTTGTTAATGAATAGTGTAGTTTGGAAATTTTATCGCGGAAAGCACCATGCCCTAGAGATACCACCCGTGTACCCTCCCCCTCTCGCCCAAATCCGCATAATCTGGAAAACAAGCTTTTATAAGAATCTGTTTACCAAACTGGGTGAAACTGCCAAGTTGTCTAATAAATTCCTAACGTTTCGCGAACTGCACAGGTGGAATGAGGGGCAGGTAAAAAAACACATCAGATTTGCAGTTTATTTTAATAACTGCAGCTAAACTACAAGTGGCAGAGTCATCAAACTTGGCTACCTGCAAGAAAATTTGACTGGCTTTCTGAAAAAATGTTGTGGAAAAGTTTTTTTTAAACATTTTCAAAATATCTGATTTTAAGTAGGATTTTATCATTTTTTCAACTTTAATAAGGTTGTTTAAAAACTGACGGATATAGCAATTTGAAACACACTTTTTTAAAAAGTCAGTTAAATTTTCTTTGAGGTTATCAAGTTTGGTGTCTCTGCTACTTATAGTTTAGCTGCAGTAATTAAAAAAACTTCAAATCGGTGGGTTTTCCCAGTTGCCCCCCTCCCCCCCCCCCCCTTAAGGACTGTAGTATAAGCTCGTGAAACGTTTGGGATTTATTAGTGGACTTCATAGCAGTTTAAACCAGTTTAGTGAACAGTTTTTTGAAAACTAGTGCGTAGGCTAGGAAGTAGACATGTGTCTCGAGAAACTTATCACACGCTTTAACTATTAAATCAAAACCGCAAATGTGTATGACCAGAAACTTATGTCTTTTTAAGACGAGCTGGAATGCTCAAAATTGGCATTGGATTGCTCACGTACTGAGAATCTCCAGAAAAAGTCCAAAAACTTCACTTTCTGAGTGGATAAGGGTCCTTTCGAATGCTTTTTCCTTCAGCTCAGGGCCAATTTCCAATCACAATGTAGTACTAGCGTTTCCATAACCACTGTCACAAGAATTCATTGTTGATTCTAAGAAGGTTTTGTCTCCCCGAGTACGACTCTATACTCAAAATTGAATTCCTAGCCGGCAACTCGTAGAAATTGGCCGATGACAGTAGCCATATTTTTATGTTCGCCTCACACCCATTCCGACGACAGTTTCCCAGGCGACGCCACCCACGCCTACTAGTTAATAATAAAAGCATATGTTTTTCGGACTTTCATGTCAAAGCAACGTCAAAATATACGGTGGTCTTTTACAGCATTTCCACGCATCCCGTCGCCACGTACGAGCGGCAATAAAAATGCACCATCTTACGTCTCCTACTGACGGAATACCATCTCTTTTTCTGGCAAGCTCTACCAGCTTCTAGCCAGCCAGAAAGGTCATCTTGTCTGACCGCCTGGTGAACACTGGCGTTACATATTCGATTTCAATATGGACACGAGAGCTCCCCAATTTCCAGTGCACCTATCAATTCTGTGTATTCAACCCCAGAAGGCGACCAATCAAGGGCGGTCACGTATTTGACCACTAAACGAGGTCCCGTCTCGTGACCGGGATACCAATCGCAGGCTCTTTTTAAACTTTAACGAACCAACTTTCTTTGTGAACTTAATAAAAAAATTACAAATCTACACGACACGACGCGGAGGCGCGATTGCAAGGCGATGATTTCGTACTCGCAGTTCGCCAACGGAGAAAATAAGTGCGTCAGCTTAGTTTTAGTGCGTAGCCAGGCAATAGAATTGATGAGATTGCCGCAAGTAGCTATGAGCTGTGAAAATAGTCAGTTTTTAAAGGATTATGTTTAATGACAGTGAAAGCAGTGCTTGTCTTAAGCGAATACAAGAGAAGGCCAAATCCTTTTAGCTCCCCTTTATACCGTCTCATACCACTTAAACAACAGCGCACGGGGTCTTCGTCTCACCCCTCCCCCTCCCCCACTCACACCACCCACCCCCTCTGCATCCGCTTTGGATGAGTGGATTAAATCTTTCTTAACGCCACCTGTCATATGCGGTGAAAACTAATGGTTTAATTAGCTTAATTAAAACGACAAACTAGGCTCTCCTTAACTTGCCGTCAGACAAGGCGCAATACAGAAGCAAAATAATATGTTCACAAAATATGAGCGTCAGATGCAATGACGATAAGACGCCATTAGTTTTATCAAACTTCCTTCGAGAAAGCCAAAAACAGAGTGGAAACCATTACGAAACGTTTTACTAGTGGGGCGCACTGAAAATTACTGACTGTTTCCGAGCATTGTGTTCTATAGCGTATTACAAATTAGAAATTAGCATCGAGCAATGGGTGTATCACATCCGCACACTGGTATCCAACTGATATCCTATAATACTGGTGCTTAACTAGGATGAGGCAATAGAGTCTGTAGGGACAATAGGTCCCTTAAAACTTGTTTAAAATGCATGTAAATACAGCTTCTACTGAGACAAATAAAAGCTGGAAATAAGGAAGTGCTCAAAGCCAAGGGATATTTCGAGAAACAAAGAATGTAAAGCATCAGAAAAAGATAAAACTAGTTAATTCTTATGCAGTAGTAACGTTCACAACAAAATGCATTGTAAACTAATTTATTCCGAGACGGATACGCAGTAGAATGGGTGAACTGCTGTAAACACTGAATAAAACAAGAGTTAATTTCATTGTTTAGCAGTTCACTGCTGGAAAAGAAAGGACATCAAATGTGAATAGATAAGGTAGCTGTGTAAGTATATTTTGTAGTGAGACAAGCACATACCAAAACATCCACGCAGAATATGGTGGAAATATACACAACGTTAAGTTACCAGATCACATGAATTGAGAGTCGTATACAGAATTTAGGCGGATGGAATTGGTAGATCGCTAGACATAAAAGTGCGGGACGACAACGTTGATGAAATATTAGATTCTTTCACGGACTTTTTGAGGAAAACAGAGTCATCAATATTTTTTTTATCCGAAAGTCTTTTAGTTTCTTTGCAAATACTGAACGGTGGGCCGTTATCCCCACTTTCGTTCCCGTTCTCTAGTGCCTTGCCCATCGCGGTGTTTCACTCTTGGCAAGTCTTAGCGGCGAGCAGGACAGCCGTGATTGGCCCATTAATTTATCGCAAGTTAATCCCGGAGAAAGTTGGAGGCTGCCCATGGTCGAGTCAGAAGAAATTTATTCACTACAAGATAAAAGTGTAGGTAGCTGCAGTCGGCCGATTCCCTCGCTCGGTTCGTCGGTGGACGTTGAACGCCACCGACGGACAAGAAGGCGTTTTGAGGAAATTGCGATAGTTGCTGTTTCTCAGATCACGTACCGGCTCACGTGCCGCCGTGCGTGAATGGGAAAAAATAATAACCGGAAAATAGTTTGTGAAGGAAGATGAAATGACTGGAGAGAACTTTTGGCGAAATGATGAAAAGGGAAATGAAAATTGCGGTAGATTCCGCGGAAAATGACTGGTGGGATTATGTCATACATTTGTGAAAGGCAACGCGACTATTACTCGACAGTTTTGATGTTGACGTTCTTAGCTATTTTCTGAACTGTGATCGCGCGGTTGTCGCGAGTCGGTGAGCTCGATTTGCTGGCACAGCGAGTTTGATTTAAGGTAAATATTTTACACACACACACACATTCACACACACAGCTGATGTGTTCCGTAGCCATATTTAAGAAGAAGCAGGAAGTCTGCAGAGAACCGATCGATCAAAGTCGTTAAAAGCGTTGACAGAGAAAAATCGATTAAGTTATTGCTGCACAAAACGTGAAACCATTAGAGGAACAGAACGAGGCGAAAGACAAAATGAAAACCACGAAAGTTTTTCTTTTTGAAAAGAACTGTACGACGAATAGTGTCCAATGATCCATTACGAATAAATGGAACTCGTTACCAATTTAATGCTTGAGGAAACTAAGAGAAAGGGAGAGAATGATAAGGCTGGCAGCATGAAGCCAAGAAGGGAAGGAACAGACAGATGGGATTATTAAAGTGTGTCGCCGATGTCTTTGTTACAATCTGAGAAAATTAATCATTGCGAGAACATTATCGGAAAATTGGGCCCCTATCCCCCCTCCCCCCCTCCTATCCACTTGAAAACGTATTCGCCGCCTGTAAGTCATAATTAGCTTCCAAAAGGGTTAAATTTATGACCTGAGTTAACTTGAAAGGAGAACATTCACAAAGACAAAAAATGTTATCCTGAGTCACGGAAATGAATGGAAAATTTCATACACTTTGGCACAATGCCCTTTCCTTTATAAGTTATGCCGAGGGAAAATTTATTGCCATTTCGTTACGTCTTTATAACGGGCGTCTTGTGATTTGAAACGGATTGTTCAAATGAAATTTAGACGATACATCACTGTACTGCGAACATATTTCGAAGCATATAATCAAGGGTTTACCCGAAAGTGACTCGGCATGCCTCGCTACTCAATTTAAATGCAGTTTGTCAGCCAAACCTGCAGTCTAGCATCACTCCATCTCTCTATAGCTCCATCGCTCCATCGCTACATCACTCCATCGCTACATTTCTCCATCGCTACATCACTCCATCGCTACATCGCTCCATCGCTCCACCGCTCCACCGCTCCGTCGCTCCACGCGTTGCATTCAGAGGCAAAGCGTTAGTGGAGTAGAGCACCTTTTTTAATCAACATTGAAGCTGACAGGGATTACAAATGTAAAGCCAATTACACGGCTAGTATTAACGCGAAGAATATTAATATTAAAAAAAACTGTTATCAAATGGGTTCAACTGCTGAGAACTTCTAACAAACAAACTCCCAACGTTTCGCTAACTAAATTGAAAGCTTCTTCAGGGCGAGTCTGTTTTTTTGAAAACTAGTGCTGAGATTATGGCAGAAGACATGAGTCTTAAGAATTTAAAAATATTAAAATCACTTCAAAAATATCTGCCTACTCAAGGACCCGCACCCCGGATCTTTTGCTTTCATGTCAATTGCTCTACCAACTGAGCTTAGCAAGGCACGATATCAATTTATCAATTTATACTTTTTTTAGGCTTTGTAACAATAATTGTACCCTGCTTAGCTCAGAAGGTAGAGCAATGGCCATGCAAGCAATTGGTCCAGGGTTCCAGTCCTCGAGCAGGCAGGTATTTTTGAAGTGATATTATTTTTTTTAACTACGGAGCTGTTTTCTTGATTTCCAGTGCTTTTGCGCGTTTGAATGCGTAAATAAGCACAGTTCGCGCTGTTTCCCCAGCTGCTTGCTGGTTACCATGGAAGCATTCACTTGACATTTGCGCGTGTGATTTATTAATGATCCGATTAATTACCGAAACTATCGATATGGAAGTGTTAGTAGTGCTAGGGTTAATGAATAATTATTATTTACAAGCTTTACAGGCAAAAAACTGGAACAATTTCATGATCTGCCACACAAACGTGTTTATTATGGGTGTAGCAAATCCTTGAAAGTATATCATTTCTACCCGGTTGACAGATTCACGCTTTTCCAATGGTTCCTATGTGAAGCTACCAATTTTGGCTACTCCTTTCATCGTCACCGTATTAATACATACTGGATGAAACACACAAATGAGATACAACCAATCTCACACGAACCACATCCCAGCCAGCCGGCCAGCCAGCCGGCCAGCAGTCAAAAAGTAGTCTTCTTCAGTAACCAATCATCCTCCTCGGCCTCCGTGTGATATGACAGATATTACATTGACTATGATATGCGTAGTCACGTGACACAACATGTATAATGTCTTCGCGACGCTGCATGTCACCAGATGTGTCGCTACACGTACCACTTGGACGTCTCTTGGCAGCTGTGCCAAGTTTCACCTTGTCGACTGCGAATCAACACCCTAGGGAGAACAACAGCAACCCTCGTTGTCGCACATCAAATTGAACTTGAAGCTAGATTTGTGTTTAAAAAGTAACCGTGGCACCGTGTTTTCGTCTTGGCGCGTTGTTTTGTTTTGTGTTCGCAGATCCGAGGGACCGGGAGCTGTGACTTGAGTAACAGGCCATTACGTTTTAACAGGATTTAGGTCAGTACTCGAATAATTTGTCAGTGTTAATAGTTGTGTGATGATTCATCATTCTTCAGAACATGTGCAGTTAGGCGGGCAGACAGGTTAGGTTAGGTTGTGGGTACAGAGTGTGCGACTAGTGTTTCACTTCAAAAAAATGGGTACTGAATGCCACGATAATCGCTGGAACCTTTGCGGCGTGTCGATTTGAAATAAACTTTTTCAGAATTATTTCTAGGTTATGGAAAAACACGCGTACTTAAAATTGTGTAACAAATAGGGGCATTTCAGGGAGGGAGGGAGGGAGGGATTAGTATACATATTGAAAATATAATTGAACTTGCTAATTTTTTGCTTTGCCTTATTCGACGGGGAATTTATTAATAATACGGCATACTGATAAGGGATAATGTTGCCGTTTATAAATAAACATCCACGTGCCTAGACTAATCATAAACATGACCATTTCATGTTCGTGAAGGCCGTCTGTGATTTGACGGGATTCGTTTCGAATATCAGCCAACCAGAATAATAGCATAACTAC
Source organism: Lednia tumana (assembly GCA_003287335.1). Lineage (NCBI taxonomy): Eukaryota > Metazoa > Arthropoda > Insecta > Plecoptera > Nemouridae > Lednia > Lednia tumana. The sequence continues at coordinate 7,159 of QKMV01003783.1, forward strand.
CAATATATATGGAAATAGATTGAGCTTGAGCCGGGGTAGGAATACGTCTGTAGCCCATTGCTAGTGAATATGCGTGATGAGTTCGGCATGGACACATGGAATGAAAAGTGTGGACTACTGATTACTGGTTTATGCTTAGAATTCAGAAGAAAAAAGCACCAATTCCAATCTGTTATTTGATGACTAGATCGAATCAAGAGTAATGCATGACTCCCGAACCAAACAGATTTACCCCATTAGCACTCAGCGTTCATCTAGTGATAACATGATCATGCACTCACAGGTAATCACAATTACCTACATGCCGAATTAGTTACAAGGTAATTTACCCGGGCAATTAACTACTCGTAAGCAAATCAATGATAGTTCTTTATTGAATTCTTAAGAGTCATGTCTTCTGCCTAATTTCAGCACTAGTTTTCAAAAAAACCTGTTTGTTAATGGGTTTTACTGCGGAGAACTTCTAACAAAAAAACTGCCATCTGCCAGACAAGGATTAAACTTTTTTAAAGCCAGCTTGTTAAACACAGCTAGTTATAATTTTAAGAATGTTAAAATCACTTCAAAAATACCTGCTTACTCGAGAACTTGAGCCTTGGACCTATATATTATTAAAATCCAAATGAGCAGTTTGTTTGTTAGAAGTTCTCAGCAGTGAAACCCATTGACTAACAGCTTTTTTTAATGCTGCTCCTTGCTGCAACAAACTTTTCAATTTTAAATTGAATTTCCAAGATTTATCAATTAATGTTTTAAAATGTGAAAGTATTGAAGGGTGCACAGTTTACGAAAAATAATGAGAATGTGAATACGGTTTGGCAAGCAGTTCTATTTGCCCTAGAGTATTTTTCGATACGTAACGTTTTGCATGGGGAGCATAAAATGCACCAAAAATCTTGCTTCCTTGACTGGGTCAAGGTTTACTCTTCTGGGTTAAGGAAATGCTAACCCGGCTTGCCGAGCATGGCATCACTTCCTCACCCACATCATCGTCTTTCTTTCATCTTCTCATCCACCATTCCTCCTCCTCTAGCTTCACTCTCACTTTCCTTATTTACCAACTCCTTCAACATTTTCTAACGGTCCCACCATCTAACCTCCTACACTATCACATTTTTCTCGATCACATCACTCTACCTCTCACTCAAACTTGGCCGTGCCACTCTTCTTGTCCTCAAGTAAAGAACGTGAAATTCTCTTCTCGTATTAAGACATTCTCTTCATATAGTCTTTGCTTCAGTTAAGAGTGCACGGAATTTTGAAACGTTTTAATCCTCGCACTTGTAAGTATCCAATTAAACATCCCGAACATGTTTACTACCAGAATAGATAGCTCCGGCTATGTTGTCAAATATCTCGTAGACCAAGTGCAACCCTCACATGCCATATTGCTATACCATTAATTGATGGGCGGGGGGAGCTAATTTGGTATTTGGCAACACAGCTCTGTGCTTGTGTCAGTGACCAAGTCAACACAGGTAGAAAACCCGAGTCCTGTCAAATAACCATTGATTTCAATTAAGATAAACCTAATCACCTCAAATTCCTTGCACTCCTAACTAAAGCAAAGGCTATACCCCAATCGCATTGCCTGTACGCCATTTGAACGGAGAAATTTTGCAGGACCAGAAAAATGTCTTATTTTTGTTTCTATTGATTGTCTTGGAGCAATAATGTCATTTTGAAAAGTGAGAATATTTCAACATTTCAGAGCGCGCTGAACACGTCATGTGACGTCACAACTCAATACCACGCCTTTCTGACACTTAGCCGGCCAATCCGGAGGCGTTCGTGATTAAAAAACAGCGACAGCAGCCAATAGCAATCGTGAATGACGTCACAGCACAATATGAACGGCAGCCGGTCGATTTCGTAGGCCAAAAAAACTCTCGATTTTGAAGCAGCTACAAAACCCCCTAAAATGCATCTTATGAAGAAACGAAAAAAATCATAACTTTATATAGCAAACAGAACACATCAAAAGAAAAATGAAACTAGATGATTTGAGTTCGGTAATCGCTCGAAAAAGCTCCGTACGAAAGCAAAAATATCCGCATTTCTGACCAGGATAAGAAATTTAAAGCTAAATAAGCGGCTAGTATTAATTTGAAGAATAATAAAATCACTGCAGAAATACCTGCTTTATCGAGGACTCGAACCCCGGACCTTTTGCTACGTTTCGAGTTGGTTAGCGTGCATTACTTGTTCCGATCCGATCTTTGAGAAATGTCAAAGCCACTTGGTTCATTTCTCATTATGAGTTCTACCACTAATATAGATTACATAAGAATCACTTCAAAATTGCCGTACCTTGCTTAGCTCAGTGGTAGAGCAGTTGCCATGAAAGCAAAAGGTCCGGGGCTCAAGTCCTCGAGTAAGCAGTTTTTTTTGATTGGATTTTAATATTCTTAAAATTATAACTAGCCGTGTATTTAGCTTTAAATGTTTAATCCTTGTGATTTTAATATTCTTCAAATCCGCATTTCTGTTTAGAAATCGATCGTAATTGTAAACCCACTGAATCTTATTAACAGTTGCCCTGTTAACGACTAGTAAAACGGACTGTTACCTTCCAAGCCCGAGCACCACTAGAGGGCCGTCATTGCAGTTGCTTTTATTTGTAATTTTAGCTAACAATCGCGGATTTCACGAACGGCAAAGGGATGTTGTGCCGGGGCTTTGACGAGCACCAAAGTCGGGGAGTTTTTTGTCACAGAGACCTAATTTGTCATTTTGCTGTTATGACGCGTTCGACCCTACGGCGAAAACCGCTGAACCCATGGAAACCGGATTAAACCTTTGTCTTAATGTGATGCAGGGTGGATTGGGCAAAGCCAATTCTAACTTTGGGGAAGTTACTGTCTGTGTACACTCTTTTTCGGGGGCACGCTTACATATTATTTAGATGAGTTATGACTCATCATTACCCGGACTTGCTGTGCTGGGGGCCAACGACGGGTTCGAAGAAAATGAGCGGAGATAATTTTCTAGGAAAATGATGCGGCTGTCAAAACGATGTAATTATGAGAAGTGATGAACTTGACGTGCCGAGCAAAAAGATATGAAAGTGAATCAGGAGTTTTTAGAAAGTTCATCTATGACTTTAAAATATTGAAAATGGAGAAATGTCATATTTCTTCTGAACACATATTTTTTTGGTTTTTTGATACCTCGTATATAATTCAATTGAGCTCTGTCTGTCTGTCTGTCTGTCTGTCTGTCTTTCTGTCTGTCCGTCTGTCTGTTTGTCTGTCTGTCTGCCTGTCTGTCTGTTTAGGTGCAAATCTGCAGTTAGCTTTTGAACTCACTTCCCAGGCACTTAACGAAGTGATATTAAGCACACGCCTTCAACTCCTGTGATAAGACAAAGTGATAAAATTTGGGTTGTATCGGGCTCATAGATCCTGGTCCAATCGATGAAAAGCATTTTTGATTAAATGTTTTTTTGCCAAAATGAAAAACAACAATGAAACTGTGAATTTTCAACTATGGAAACAACCAAGCTCGAATAAAATTAACTCAAAACAAGTTTTTTAACTAGACAAACCGGGGCGTATGAAAAACAGTTGAAAATTTAATATTGTGTCGTTTAACAATTATCCGCGGATATAACAATTTGTTTTGCACGGATTTACTGTTGAAAATAACGTCTGGCTTTGTAAAAAAAACTTGTTAATTCAACGCGTTTCAGCTAATATACTCTATTTACTGAGATAGCATATTTTTCCGCCAGGGGCGATGCTGGCAGTTAACAAAGGAAGGTATGGCTAGAGAGCCTATTTTGTGGGTGTAACGCAGTATGCTCTCTCACGGTATAGACTGTAGTGCAGTT
>QKMV01003784.1:0-10988 GCA_003287335.1 Lednia tumana
CCGATACCCTCGGCGCGACTTGCGCGCCTGCTCGTGGATATTTGTGCCAGAGCCGCACTGAAGGGGCCAAAGAGCCGTATGCGGCTCCGGAGCCGCACTTTGCCGACCACTGGTTTAGGCAAAGCATGGAAGTTGATTTCAAAACTGATTGAAAAGTTACGTATCTGCTGCCGCCATTTTTACAGATGGTACGGTTTATACTGTGAGAAAGCATGCTGCGTTACACCCACAAAATAGGCTCTCTAGCCACACCTTCTTGTGTTAACTGTACTATCGCCCCTGGTGGAAAAGTATGCTCTCCTCGTAAACAGTGCGCAGTTCCATTATTCTCTAACAGTATACGCTCGAGCTCAAAGCCGTGGCTCAAATCTGAAACCTTGAATAAATTCAAGGCGATGGCGCAGAATTTTCAACGCAGAACGCGTGCAAGCGCATGGCGGGCACGACAGCCTAGAACGCATGTACGCGCTCGTAGCAGTGAAACGGTCAATATTCGAACGCGTGAAGTACACGCCCCGTCATCTACACGAGGCTGAGTGTAACTGACTCGGATCTTTCCCGCAGGCGCTGATCCGTGTGTACAAGCTGATTGCCTTCGGACACTTCCTGGTGTCCAAGCCCGACCTGGGCGTGACCTTCAACTCCGAGAAGCGGGCGTTCAGTGTGGCGGAGGAGATGCCGGTGAAAGACCGGAGCCACAAAGACAAGCCGCCTGCTGTCGACGTGAGTCACCTACACTTGATGAGAAAGGATGCTAACCTCAAGCGGCCGCCTGCTGCTAGCCTGATAAACGTCACTTCCAAATTCCAATTGGTCGTTCGGAATTTAGCTAGGCAAAAAGAATTTTTTTGCTCCCACACAAGGCGGAGGAAAAATGGTCAATCACGCCTTTTCTCAGCTTGTGTGCTCACGTCAACATATTCTACATGTACGAAAGAATACAGGGAACTTTTTGACCCTGTGATCCTAGGAAAAGCATAGTTATGTTGTATCGATAGTTTTATATATCATAAAAGTTTGCCAAGGAATATTCATTAATGTTAAATCGAATTAAATCAAAAGATGACTGCACATATTTCATGCGATTTGGATCCATAAATTCATACCTCCAGCCATCGAGTTTTCGTAAGGACATGCAGCGTTCCAATGGGATGGTCATGTAGGTAAGCACGAAAGCGCTCACCAACTTGTAGAACGCTTCAAATCCTTTCTCGATTGCTCCCCTTTTCTTACGTGGTGGAAAACTTGCATTTGCAAGTTCTTCACGGCGAGACTCAGGGGGCTGGAGTCCTCCAACGCTACTGTGAACAAAGACTCCACTTTCCGATGTTTCCAATAGTTTTCTTTTGGAAAATTGTTCAACTTGATACTCGTTCCATCGTAAAGCGTAAACTTTACTATTGAACTGCGTGCAGGTTCCTTCAACGTATAGCTCACATCTGTCTTCGTATTCCCCACTGCCCTGGCAAAGTATGTAGTAGTAGAGGAGATTCCGCCAGTCGATGATGGTGCGGGTGCTAACATTAGGTCTTCTATCAACCGATCGATATCGTCGTACTTCTGTCGATTGATACGCCGCTTCTTGGGTGAATGCGCATCGACATTGTCCTCGGACAAAGGCGCAGCCATGAAGGACGTGGAGGTGCTCGTTTGCGAGGTCGCTCGAGAGGAGGATGAATTTTCCTCCAAAGGTGGGGCTGGCGTTTTTTAACGAAATCTGATATTTTCGCAAAATCTCGTTGAGGCCGGGCGGACAAGAGAGTAGAAATGAGGCGTCGTCCACCCTCCCAATTAACTGCATGTAGTCGAGCAGGGAAATTTCTGACCCATCGGTTGAATATGTCTCTGCTTTGCGCACCATGCTCTGGAGACAGTCTATCAAGGGTGCTAAGGGGTCGACACCGTCCGGGGAGTCCTGAGGTATGAGGCAAGTCACTTCCGTTAACACTAGATGCAGAGCTTCCAGCGTTATAACATTTTTGAGACTCATATCTCCTGACTAATTTCAGCACTATAGTTTTTAAAAAAACTGTTAATACTGGGTTAAACTGCTGAAAACTTAACTGAAACTAAACTGCCAACGTTTCGCTAACTATTCTGAAAGCTTCATCGACTTGCCAGACTTGCCCCGATGAAGCTTTCAGAATAGTTAGCGAAACGTTGGCAGTTTATTTTCAGTTAAGTTTTCAGCAGTTTAACCTAGTTATTAACAGTTTTTTTTTAAAGTTTCCAGCGTCATCTTCTCCAAAATTCTTAAAGTAATTGCGAAGATCGTGTGAAGAAACTTCTTGACGTTCATCTTGGTCGTGGCTTCCTCCATTGTAAGTTGTCGTAGCTGTAACAATTATAAGTCATGGTAATCGAGTCTTCGTACAGCTTTGTTTTGTTCTCTTGTTACAACCAAAGCGGCAACAGTGTTTTTGGCAATCCAACCACGATTTGAACAGTGGCACCATTTCTCACTACATCTTGGGTTACGATAATCCATTGTGGAAATACACTGGTTATCGAAATAAACAAACAAGCAATCCCAATCACCCCAAGTTTTACCGCGCCATTCTTTGAAACCTTTAAAAGTGCCGTGATATTCATTATCACAATTGTATTGAACACCTTTCGGTTTTAGTGATCTCTCATCACCATATGGAATTGCCAATTATATGAACAGATTCCTAATAGCCTTTCTTTGCCATATGATAGCTTGGCTGTAATATCGCAAGCTTTTTGAATTAAATAAATGTAAGCCAATTCTTCCAAAATTCGAGCAGTTTTACGACACGGCAAAGCAGACATTCTACTTACATTCGGCGTTGGCCTCTGCTTGCACGGCTTCGTCACCTCCAGCTTCCATGAAGACATTGTCAAATATCACACGCATGCCGTCTTTATATAGTGATGCTGCCCCACTCTACATCCTGCCTTTTTATCTCGCTATAACTGGGTACTTGTAGAACAGCAGAGCTGTTGACCCGCCTCCGCCTCGCCAACGCCAAACCTGTTTCTTTTCCGCACCGGAATCGATCGTAGATCATGATTCCAATAGTGCATGGAAAGGAATATAGGTTGTTATAGTTGCATAGGAAAAGCTGTTTGGGATTGATGACATGATGACTATATACACTCAAGGAATCATTATTTGGTCGATTAAAGAGATCGCAGATCACGATGTCTCCATTGAAACTCATTGAAACCGGTTAGGTCAATCTCTCTTGCAGCGATCGTTTTATATTTTCTTGAAGGGGCTGTAACACTATAAAATTAAAATTCCATGTTGAGTTCAATGCAAGATGGTAGTCTAAAATGACTTCCCAAAAAATATTGTGGAAACTCTATCAATTTACAAAATTTATTTAAGATTTCGCCAAGCACGCACGACTCACGAGTACGTAATCGCCGTGAAAAGGCCAGGAATATGCCAGCTACGACCCATACCTTCGGTAATCATTTGATTGTGGCTTGAATAAATTGCGTATCACAGAGCCAATTTTTTATAGAACGTAGCAAAGATGAGCAAACTTATTAAATTTTTAAGACTCATGTCTTCTGACTAATTTCAGCACTAGTTTTTCAAAAAACTGTTAATAACTGGGTTAAACTGCTGAAAACTGCTAACAAACAACAAGCTTTCAGCAAGGTTAGCGAAACGTTGGCAGTTTGTTTGTTAGAAGTTTTCAGCAGTTTAACCCAGTTATTAACAGTTTTGTTTTAAATGAGCAAACTTGTCAATCCCCTAACTTGTTTTGGTCCAGAATTACCCCTAGGTGATCAGGGTCGAAAATTTCCCTGTGTGATTTCTTGTGGGAGATTTCGACTTGAGCAACTCAGCTGAAAAATTACACATTTGGCCATTTTTCCTTCGGCTTGTTTGGGAGCAAATTTTTTTCTGTGTGCTTCTTTAGTCCTAGCTGAAGACCAGCTAGTAGTGACATTTTTTAGATTGGGTGGTTACAGCCACTTTGAGTGTAACTACTGGAAAAAACTGACTCACCTAAAAACACCATTGGTTTTACAGATGTTATCAGAGCCTAGAGTTGATGGTTTGTGGGTTTCAATTCAACAATGCATGCTCAGGTTTCATTTTACTGCCCATTTTTCATTTGTTTACACAGCTAACGAAAAATTATTTTTCGGTTGGCTGCGGTATGCAAATCACAGATACGTACATGTACATAATATCATTATTAACTAATAATTACATATTAATAGAATTTAAAAAAAAAATGGAAAACGACATAAAGATTTCATGACTAATGAAGTAATGAGGCAATCTCGTCTAGAGAGGGATCATTCCAGAGATGAAAACGTTTAGGGCCAAACACCGACCACCTGTATTCACCGTGTAAGTGTTGATTGAACTGCAGAAGTACGCAATATCTCTTCAATTTCTGTTTCCGTAACGGAAGATTGATTGAATAGTTTTCAAATTTTAACAAAGGTGTAAACATGAATTTATTTCATATTTTGATCAGACTTTGTAATGTTTTAAAAGATTTTACGTGAAGATTGCATATTTTACAAAAATGATTTGCCATCGAAACAAATTATCTCGTATTGCAGAGCGCGGCTTATGCGACTGCCGCTCACCCGTTTGATTTGTTTCGTCATTTTTTGCTGTCATCTTAGTCACTTGGAGACATTTACGGTTGTAAACATACCGTGTCTTTGAACTTCGAGAAAATTTTTCTCTCTATCGCCAAGGACTATTGCCAAGAGACTTTTGATCAAATTGTTGAACATGCGCAAAAAAATATACGCGAAATTTTTGTATGCGTTAATAAATCACCACATGCTAGGTAGTATCAAATAAATTCTCCACTTGCTTTGTAATTTCAAACAACAGAGTGAAATAAACCTAGGAAGTTATCAACAGTCACACTGGTATCTCGCCGCAAGCTAAGGCCGCGCGGTGCGACCAAAAGCAGTCGAGGACGAAACATTTCAGACCGTAGTGATAGTGATCAATGATTATAGTGCTCACTCCTACACCTTGATGAACCCAGCATGAAGAAAATTCTGTTTTTCTGCTTTTAAGGTTTGATGGCCCTGCTACTTTCATGTTTTCACTGCACCCCATGCATGATGCGTAGCAAAATGTGAAACCTCGTTCAAAAATATAATTCGATTAGCGACACCATTTCTGAAACATCTTAATTTGCACAGCCACCAGAAAATGGTTGTCATTACTGGATTTACTCCAAATTGGCCCCTAATTTAATACGCTGTAAACCTTTTAATTAAGAGGGAGCATCGGCAAGCGCCAACTTGTTCGCTCCCTGCCGTGCACAATTTCTATTTAAAGACTTTGCTTCATCTCCTGCTACCTTGCTGACATAATTAGAATTTAGGGTGTGCCTAAACGGAGGAAGACAGGAAATTGACTTTTGATTGGCAATCAAGCTTCAATAAACTGTACTTTTCAAGCTAGTCACGGATTGAATTACTGCTCGGTTGAAATTTATTTCGTTCTAAATTAAAATTTTAAACTGAATCGTAAAATCTCAATAGACTTTCCTCCATCAAACACTAGTTCTAACTTTCAGGAATCATAAACTACCCCATTCTGATACTTTCCGTACATGTTTTATATGTATATTCTACATCTTTTCAAAAAATATGTACGCTAAGTTTTTTTCAGTTCCATTGTCCAGGTAAAGAGAAACGAAAGCCTTTCTCCACCTGTAATAGACGTATACATTTTTTCACTCTCCTTGGAAATAGTTTCCTTTTTCGTAGAAAAAAGTTACTGACCAAGACCCATGTCCCCGATCTGCAATTTTATTCCGGCACATCAACACTAGCATGGTATTAATTAACAAACTACCTAGCAAGCTAGCAGTAATCAATTTGTCTTAAGACTGAATAATTATCGGTTGTTCCGCTTGATTCTGCTGGCACTAACAGAGCAAGTACACATTGCGGGCTATTTATCTGCATGGCCTCATTATCAGCCATCTAGTCTTGGTGGGGCAGAAGGGCCGTTATCTTGCTGGTCTCTAGGGATGCTGTGGGATCTTGAGCACGCCCGTTCTTAACACCTGCTCTCCTTACCTCTCTCACACTGATCCTGTAATGCAGGGTCTGTATGCAGCCCGTTAGTCCACACACAATTAAGTTACCAGCATGCTCCTGTAGATAGTGTCATCAATATTCACTCAATTAGGCATCTAAATAATTATAATGTTGTTAACTACTTCAGAAACGGCAAATTTAACATTCTTTGTCATCAAACTATCCTTAGAACCTACGTTTTCTTTTTGTGCAAGACAGCCTAGGGACACTAGGCTAGGGTGTCAAATTAATAAAAAAAAAACAGTATGTGTCTATATCAATCAGGGATGGAACCAATAGCTAATGTTTTATGCGTTGTCTATCTACCTCTTACAGATTTAATTTGTTCTTGGACATCAGTGAAAATGTTCTTTTACTGTAATGCATATAAAATATATTCTCATGGGTGCAATTTAGTGCACAGTACTCGTCGCAAGGTCGCAATGATTCAACAACTTAGTCAATAGTATCTGTGCCACATTTTATGCCGGGAAGAAAACTCCCTTCTTCAATATGTCATCTTGTCAGACTTGCTAGTGCTTCAGATGGCAATCATCTTGGGATCCATTCTTTCTTTTTTCTCCATACCACATCTCCACTGTTTCGCAAGCCAGCTGATAGAGTTTGTTGCGTGTCTCGCTATCTTTCTGCACGATCGCTGTGCGCTACTACAGAGAAATAGTCTGTGTCTCACTTGCGCGCGAAGAAACCGCGACCAATTTCCCCGGATATTTTCTCTCCTCCGTATCTCCATTCCAGTCCGCGGGCTCTCCTTAATGTCGGTGGTCGCAGGTGCGCGTACCCGCTGCATACAAATGACCGTGGAATCGCGTATGCCATGTCTCCCTCCTCGCTGCTTCCCATCTTTCCCTCCTTCCAGCCCCGATGCACCAGAGAGGGAGAGAGAGAGGTAGAGAGCGAGCGAGATGAGTGTAAAGGTTGGTTCACAATCACCCGAGAGCCTGGATTACAACGTCTGGCTGGTGACTTAACCGGAGGATAAGTACGAGGTCAAATGTTATGTACTATCCTTTAGCATGGCTGCTAGTCGGAGGTTAACTATTCTGAGCTTTTGCTAGGCATTGTACTAGCGGCCCTTCGTAGTTAACTTTACCTTCCACCAATGCTAGTTCGGTACATCGCAACTAGACGGCGGCGTCACAGGGATGTCACGCAAGGTTAACCATATGGACTAGTAGCCGAAAGCATCTATTGTTTTCCTCTTACCATTTCTAATTTAAATCCCCGAAACTCACTCATTTAACGTAATCCAAAACTGAGAAGAGTAGTAATGCATGAAATAATCAACTTAGACTGCACTGATTTTCTTAAAAATCACTACAGATTGATGTTCACCATAGAATTTTTGTCACATTACAGACCATGGCGAATAACTTCTCGATGTTTTGGCATAAGGAAAACCACGTGCTGCCTACCCCCGCGTAAGAAGTTACGTTACGTAAAGGTGTCCACGTTCATCCCTTAGTGCCTTACGGTGGGCCAATTAAATCGTTCTTTTCAGTTGGCAGCCGTGGCAGCTGCTTCGAATTCAAGAAGCGGCAAGTTGCTCCCATCAGCTGATGTGCGGTAGCCCTTTTTTTTTTTTTACAAAAAGTGAACATCTGATCGGTTCGTAGATTTTACGTTTGTACGTAGATAGTCGTACACTCTATTTAGTGAGAGACCATACTTTCCTCCCAGAGGGGCTGGTGAAAGTTAGCACAGGGAGATATGGCTAGAGAGCCTATTACGTGGGTGTAACGCTGTATGACCCCTTACGGGCTAGACTATACAGAGGTGTATCACCAAACTTTCTGATTACTGCTAATCTTACGTTAAGTTTTCGGAGGCTGATTGTGACCGCCCATTATATTTACGTCTTCGTCTACGTTATGTTCTGACGTTTATTGTAGAAGGTCGTGCGGAGATGCATGCACCAAACTTTCTAAGTGCTAATGTTACGTTAAGTTTGCTGCTAAGTTGATTGTGAACCAACCTTAACGCTCCATCTAGCCAGCATGCCGGCGTCGCTGCCACCCCCTCGGTGGCGGTGGCGGCCCTAAATGACTCCCCCGACGCGATAGACCGACGCTAGTCTTCAAGGAACACGGCAATCCGTATGCGGATGAGAACGCCGCGACGCCTTTGACATGCTCACCCACTTTGATCAAATATAGATCCCCCCATCCTCCCCGGTGTCGCCTCCTGACTCTCGTACAGCGTACTACATCTATAAACCCTTAGCCAAACCGCAACACACTTAACGTCCCCCCCGTCCCCCCACCCCTATTTCCACTGGTCTCGTGTACAAGCGAATTTCTGGCGGAGGGTTTATTTTGCACCGCCACCGCGCTCTAGCAATGCGCCGCGACGCGTAGTCATTTACCAGCTAGGATGATCTGGACCTTTCTGAATGAGAGAGCGGTCAGCTGCTTTCGCAGCGTATTTGGTATTCATTCGGGCGTTTTAATGCAGCGTTCTCGGGTTCGAATCCTGTTGGGTGCTACTTTTTGTGCCGTTAGAACTTGAATTTTTCGGGTTCCGATTCTTCAGCACTTGGGTAGTTACGCTAGTCGCTGATCACTATCGATTTATCTTCGGGCTATTCCCCGGTAGACGGTTGATAAGCCAATCAACTCTACGCCAGTAATTTACTAGCGTCGCCTGTCCCCTTGGCGTTCGCTGATCACGTCAAACTCTCGAGCCGTGCCGCGTCACAAGGGCACGGCCGTGTGTAGTATAATTAACACATGCATAACGGGGCGCGCGAGGTGGCGATACGAGAGTACCTAGACGAGAGTGTAGCTACTCGACATGTAAATTCGCCGTTGAAAATATCCGTGCGTCGAGTGCACGTAGTTATCAGATAGCTGGCTGCCAGTGGCGTAACGCAACCCCCCCCCCCTCCAAATGATAACATCGGCGGCCCTGCCAAAGAAATTGCGCATGTCAATTAGCAAAAAATAGAGCTCAAACTAGACTCCCTGAAGCATGTCACACGGTAGCAGTAGTGCAGAAGGATTTTTTTTTGATTCCACTTAATTTCCAACGTTTTTGCGAGTTCACGTAGTAGTTAAGAGCCGGGTTTAAGAAGATGCACGTTCGACTTGTTGATTTGTTGATAGCCAGTAGACAAAATGAAGACTATCTCGCTATCAATCAGTAAAGTCAGTGTTCTGCTACAGCTGATAATTCACTGCAAGATACTGTTGTTCAGCTGTATCTCTCTCCCCCCCCCCCCCCCCCCCCCCCCCCCCCCCCCCCCCCCCCCCGGACTTGATGAGCCCCCAAGCCTTACGGGCGTGGCTTGGGTCTCCGCTACGCCACTGCTGGCTGCCTCGTATATGGGGGGGGGGGAGGGTAAATTCACCCGTGTGTTTCCAGGGAATGCCGAGTCTCGGTGGCGTGTTATTCCCTCGCCTGTTTCCCATCTCTGGTCGCGAGGGAGTGAAGGGTGGGATGAGAGGGCCGCGGGGGGGTTGTCATACTTAAGTCGGGGCCCTCGTTGCACGATATACGCGATTTAGATTCAAGACATGGCTTAGTTAAACCATGTATAAAATGAAGCCATCTAACGAGATTGCATTTGAGATGTGTCTGCTTGCTTGCTATTTTGTCTAGTCAACCTTTAAAACTTGCTGGCTTTAACCTACTTTGCGCGATTCTATATCCATAGTTTGGTATTGTGCTAAAACATGGAACGGAGAGAAGAAAAAATTGCACCTCATCGTATATTCACTGGCGGCGGCGGCGCGACTAGCATAATGCCACTCGAACGTTTTGCAAGGCAGGAATGATCAAAGATAGATTCGCTGCGCCAAATGATAATATTATGCCTTTGCTAATATAACGGACAAAGACGGGGCGAGGCTCATAACGCTAGACATTGCCCGTTCGTGGAACGTTACTGCTGCTGCTTCACAACGCGACGAAACCATTCTTTTATTGCGCAGTGCAATCTTTATTTCCATCTTGTCTCAAAGTTGTAAGCGCCGAAGCTTTATGCTTCCCTTTTTTGACGAGCCGCGATTGTCGGTCTTCGCTGTCTTCCAATAATGACTGCTATTCAAAGAAAGCGCGCTATCATCGCTAAAAGGCTTGAAACGAGCGCCGGTCGTGGACCGAAATCGGGCGCGTCGTTAGCGTCGCGTCATTTTAAAGGGTTAGCAGTTACATGCTAATCCAAACATGTATTATCAATACGGGCTCAGCAGTTAGCAATTTTACGAGATGAAAAAAAATACTAAAAACGCTCCACCGTGCGAGCCCGAGAAACAATAATTGTCCAAAGTGGCACTTTTCGATCTTGATTCTCTTCGAAAATAATTTCCCATAAGAGAATGGCCGTGTAGCTTTATCCACCCATGGGATCTAGGAGCATCCATGATCGGAAAAACCCGTGACCATGATTCATCCACTCATTTCTGAAGACTCACGCCTTCTTCTTAATCTTAGCACTAGTTGTCAAAAAAACTACTGGGTAACACTGCCAAGAACTTGTAACAAACAAGCAAACTTCCAACGTTTCGCGAGCTGTTCTGTAGACTGTCTCAGTTTTACCCAGCTAGGCAGTTTTAACCGTGCTAAATAAGAGATTTTTGACATACTCGCCCATTCTTCTTGTGCCATAGAACTTTCTTTTTATTAAAGCATTTGTTTAGCCACAATGGCGGATTACGAAAGGCAGGTGTCAATTTTGTTTGCAATTTCATGTGCTATTCTCACGTCGATCGATTCGACCGTGTGCACCGACCGAAATCTTAAATAGTTTTTTTTTAAATCCTAATCCATCGAATTCCCTATTCTTTTGTGTGGTGCCATTTTAGACTATACCGTGAAGCAAAACGGGCACGTCTTCGGCGTGGCGTCATTTAACAGTGTCTGGCTAGGCTGGTTGGGTGCGTGGGTGGCAATTTTCGCGCGCGGGGGGAGAGGGGGGG
>QKMV01003785.1:0-10988 GCA_003287335.1 Lednia tumana
GTGTGTGTGTGTGTGTGTGTGTGTGTGTGTGTGTGTGTGTGTGTGTGTGTGTGTGTGTGCGTGTGTGTGTGTGTGTGGCTATAGATAGGTTCCATCCATTTATGTTGAATAGGGATGAGCCGTACCGTTTTGTAATGCATTACGAAATGAATTGTACGTGGTGAAACTAGCGGCTTGTTACAAAAGTAATTTTCAATCAAGAGTTACTTTCAAATCAGTTGGTTCGTGAATGTTGGGGAGCATTACACTGCACTGTGAGGTTCGTTATCCCCGGTGTGTTTCTATTTCAACACGCTTAAACTTGACTGTATGCCTGACAGAATATTGGTTTTAAAATGCCAAAGTAGCACGCGTACACTGATATTTTCAACTGCTTCTTGGCTTCCAGTAGTGTCATTGCCACGGACACAAATCACAACCATCCAGTGACATAAATAACTGACGTTCACATTGCCCCACCCAATCAACCCTTCAAGGAAATTGCCATGTAGCACCGACGCCCCATTTTCAGATACGGGGCATCATCCCCTACCGTGTAAACGCAATTGTCACGTGGTTTTAATTGAATCGAATCTCTTTGGGGGGTCGCAAGTACTGTTCTCGGGGGAAACGTTTTATTGTCTATTGTGGATTATGTTATGCCTCTATGCTGGCAGGTCGATAGCGACTAGTGCAATTTTTTGGACTCGGATACTTTCGACAAAATGGCCCATGGGACATAAAATTAATGTATACCAAGAACAGCAGTTGTAAAATGTTTGTAGCTTCTTTGAGTAAATACGCCTTTTTGTACTATAAATATAAATAATACAAATAATATCTTCTTCGAAACATTACGCATGTTGATACGTAACATGGTGGATGCTTTTATAAATGATGTGTTAATCTTAGCGAAACGTGCCTTGTCGTTTTCATGTGAAATCAAACATTATTGTGACTGTCAAATACTTGTCGAGCAAAAAAGGCAGCGACCGAAAGAAATACTCAAATCATTTGTCGGAAAAATATGTGTAGTATCAATTTCTAGGGAACTCATTAAAAGTACAGGCGGGGGCGTTGGATGACGGCATTAGACGGGAAGAGAACTCGACAATATTGATATGAATGATTTGCACATTGCAATGCACCAATTTGTGTCTCCTGAATTAAAATACGCCTGGCATCAAAGAGCAGAGCGCATGCTGCGAAAAATGAGATGGTACACAATCGTTTCAGCAGGTGAAAAGGTAGACGTTTGAAAGATGAAAGGAATTACATTATCATTCGGAAGTTTTGAATTGATTTCTCCAAATTGAATCATTAGCCGGCTCCAAATTGGACCGTCACGGAAAAAAAATACGTCTACTTGACTTGGAACGTCAGGGACACAAAGATCTACTCGACTTGCGAACGAGCAAAACATGGTTCCATCACGCAAATTACAAAACGCAAATTCGAAAAGCATTCAAGATTTCGTCCTCGGATTTCGTGGCGTCGCTCGCTCGTTCTCCAAATCACCGACACTAGAATTGCAAATCGCAATTCGCGAACAAAAGCTGACAAAAGTCACATTTTCATTCGCGTTCACAGGTCACAAACAAAACACGGATTCGTTCGCAGTTCACGAATGAAACACGCAGAAGACAGAGCACGGCACGAGCGCAGGTAATCCCGTTCGGCTCAGCCCGACACATACGTCACTCTACAGTCTACACAGCGCAAGAAGAGCGCGGCCTTTCGACTTTTAAATTCATTCACAAGCTGGCTGCCAATCTACATGATAACGTAACGCGTTGTAATCATAGTAGGGTTCAAGCTTAGTTGAGTTATTTTTGCCTGAGCTTCCTTCATTTTCTTCCCCCACCATGCGACCCAAAGGTTTGGGTCCTGACGAGGAGAGCTGGTAACAAAACACTTGCGACTTGACTCGGTGGCGTCCCCGGTCAGGTTTCAAGTACACTTGCAGCACCCACCTCTTGGCCATTTTGCGAAAAACTCGATTTCCGTTTTTTGCCTCACGACGTTCTGCAGAAGCGTTTTCATGGCTACGACGTCGACCATTGTTGCAGGAACCCGTCGTTATGCGGAACACGAATACGACAAAATTCGAATGTGAATTTTTGGCGGGTGAAAAGTTGCCTCCTGTTCCACTCACGTAAACTCTATTTACTGAGGAAGCATACTTTTCCGCCAGGGGCGATGGTGGCAGTTCACACAGGAAGATATGGCTAGAGAGCATATTTTGTGGGTGTAACGCAGTATGCTCTCTCACAGTATAGACTGTATTGCAGTTAACACAGAAAGGTATGGCTAGAGAGCCTATTTTGTGGGTGTAACGCAGTAAGCTCTCTCACAGTGTAGACTGTAGTGCAGTTAACACAGAAAGGTATGGCTAGAGAGCCTATTTTGTGGGTGTAACGCAGTATGCTCTCTCACATTATACACTAAACTCGACTCACAGCCTGCTACGCCTGCTTAGTAAAATCTCCAATCATCTGACGTTTCGTGATCTATGCTTTAAAAGCTGTTCAACAAAGTAGATTTTCAGTGGATTTCTAATCAGCTAGTCAGCGGTAACCACGAAAATAAGTCTGTTACTTGATACGAAGCAAACGCGACCGCGGCCAAGCCGTCTGCCATGCTTCCAGGTGAACCTAATCCCGTGTACACTGTACTTATAAAGTTCTCTGTCGGGCCGCGTCGGTGCTCCCGCGTCGGATCAAAGTCCCAAATATCTCGCATTTCCCGAATGCCTATCCGTCTGGCGTGTGTCAGTTACGGCGCATCCAGCCGGGAAGGGACGGGAAGAGTCGGGATGAAGCCAGGCGTGCGTCTGCAGGGAGGCCGGGAAAATGACGTGAAAAGCTGGCTAACAACCCAGCAAGAGGGGAGGCGGAGGCGGTAAGAGTGAGAAAGATACGGTTCGGTGCAGGAGGGAGGGAGAGAGACCTGGTGTATATAATCTTAAGTGGAAAAGCGTGAGTGAGCAGGGGTAGCTAACAGTTGGGGCGAGTCGCACGGCCTTGGGTTTCATTGGCAAAAGCGATGCATCTTTGTTGGGAAGAGAATGCCTTTAAGAGAGTGATGCAGGCCAAGTGGCACGAGTTTTATAGACTGCTTTACATTGTAAATGCAAGATTTTCAGGCCAATTTCGGTGTTTAAGCTAGATGGAAGATTTCCAGGACGATTTCGGTGTTTAAGCTGGATGCAAAGTCCGAACAACACCATTGTACCCCGCAGAAAAGTTTCCAGTATTAATGCTAGAGTATTGTGCCATTAAATTCTTGAGACTCATGTCTTTTGCGTAATCTCAGCACTAGCTATCCAAAAAATGTTTCCTTGAGACTTGCCCCGAAGAATCTTTCAGTATGACAAGGATTAAACTTTTAACGCCAAATACACGGCTGGTTATAATTTTTCTGGTGCGATCTTTGAAACATGTCAAAGCCACTTAGATCAAATTCTCAATTGAGATCTACCACTCATACAGATTAAAATCACTTCCCAAATGCCGTACTTTGCTCAGTTCAGTGGTTAGAGCATTTGCCCGGAAAGCCAAAGGTCCGAGGTTCAAGTCCTCGAGTAAGCAGGCATTTTTGAAGTGATTTTAATTGTCTTAAAGCTTTCAGTATAGCTAGCGAAACGTTGGCAGTTTGTTTTGCTAGAAGTTCTTAGCCGTTAAACCCATTTACTAACAGTTTTTTTGAAGAGTATTATGTAAGTTCACCACTGATTTTATAAATCCGAGTCATGATTTTCTTAATTTGGACGTATTTTCAAACGGTCCATTCGGTTGGCAGAAATAATTTTCCAATTTCTTCGCGTAGGCTGTTTGTTATTAATTTGTGACCCTAGCGTAGGTGTCCCTAGACTTTTTTGCGTAAATTATAAGCAAGCACTTTGTGTGAACTAAAGATAAATTTATGTCTTCGGAATATAATCTGTCATTTATCAACTATTGAACGAAGATATAATTATTTAATGAGTAATTGAGTGAATAAAATTTAAAAACAAAATTAAGTCTACACTGCTTTTACAATATTTACGAGTATTTAAAAAGAATAGATTGTGAATGAAATTATTGCAGTGACGGTCAGTAGGATTAGGAATGATAGTGACAATTTTCAAAGCCTGTTTACATTTATGGATAAACACTAGTGGTATGTAGTACAGAATGTACAATAAAAAATACAATACAATATTGTTAACAATATTATCAGTGAATTTCTGTCAAAGGAATTGTGTACATACTTTATACGTCTCTTGCTCCAGCAAAGAAGTTGAAATTCCCCGGATAATGGTTAATGAAATTGAGTATAAGTTGATAGTTTCACTTGTTTACAAACTCGATTCTAGGTAGATATATATACGCGACAGAACAAAGCACCGGCCTATCTTCAGTCTCTAAGTCGCGAGTAATAAAATTACGCGTCGTTTAAAAGCGAGTAAAATCTTGTTGGCTCCACGTGATCCAATCACTTTCAGCTAATGTGTTGACTTTGTCCAAACTTTGATTACAACTTCATCAGAAGTTTCGACAAAGAAACGGAAAACAGCCGCCGGTGCAGCGATCGCTTGAAAAACAAACAACATTTCACTTTAGTTCGAGACACGAACGTCGACGGCGTCGTCGGCGTCGTCGGCGTCGTCGCGACGCTCTAGCCGAGCTGTTTTGCCTGCCGCGATCAAAACATAAAGCGAGGCGGAATACATTTGGACGTTGCCGAACATGCAGCCATGTGATTGGAATCATTCGTAAAACTTTCACAAATTACAGTCGTAAATTGCGCAAAGCGTTTAAACATGGCTCATTACTTCGGCTAGCCCTTTTCGTCCCAACCATGTTCGGGAATGGAACGGGAAATGGAAATCCAGTCTTTTCTACAGCTTATTTTTTATGCCCGCCAATGAAAAGAAATATATATCGGCGAGTTGTTTCAATGCTTTCGTTTTTCTGCAGCTCTGCAGAAAACCGGAAATCTGTAAACGTTCAGCTGTGTCCGCTTTGCAAAGTAATACGGTCAAAAAGTTGAGAGCTTGGTCCAGACGTCAATGCTTTCAAACTGCAAGGCGCTAGTGATTTCAAATTTGTCTCGACGTTAAGATGCAAAATGAGATTTAGGCACACCCAAAAAAATGAAAACGTCGCACTAAAAACTCTGGCCGCACGTACAAAGAAGTTCAACGAAAAAAACTGGTAGTAAATGGGAGCTAAATGAGCTAAATGGGAGCTGCTGGGAACTTCTAACAATCAAATTGCCAACGTTTTGCTTACAATATTGAAAGCTTCTTCGGGGCAATTGTCCTTTCAAGAATAAGCTTTCAATATAGTAGGCGAAACGTTAGCAGTTTGTTAGACGTTCTCAGCAGTGAAACCCATTTACTAACCGTTTTTTTAGGCAGAAGATATGAGTCTTAAGAATTTAATAAGTTCAACGAATTTCGTCTAGAAATATCCCACCTTTATTAAAAATCTTCCGATGTATTTCTAGCCACCACCCGCTTCCCCTAACAACGAGAAATCATGAATCCTCCCTCAATATCAACCACTCATTACGCATGCTCAAAGCACCGCCAGCTTTTGTCATCTTTTAAATGGCACGCCAAACTGCACTATATTTTGCATTCAAGAAAAGAAAATATTTTCATCACGACCCATTTCTATTCACCGGCCTCTTTTTTATAATAGATGAGCTTTTCCTATTCTTATCATCTTAATATAACCATTTCTTCAAGTTCGTGGAAGAATGTTTTCTAAACGCCAGCCACCCTTATTAACAAGGCTGTGGTTTGGGGGGCTGGCTCGCACATTAGCATTCCTGTATTTCCAACGTGAGCCGTAGCACGAATTCTCGTGGCTTGAAATTGAATTTTAAACGCTGCTAAGAACCCAGTCATAATACAGACGTTATTACCGAGCGTAAAACACAAAGAGATGTGGCGTTGATAGTTGAGGAAGTGTGAATACGCGTGCAAAGGAGATGGCGACGGGGCGATAAGAGAGGGAGATATTATTACCCGCCTGAGAGGAGATATTAAACATGTATTATATAATGCGCAGTGTATGGCTCAATTTAAATTATTCCGAGCCGCAGTTTAAATGGAATTAAACAGAATGTTGCTTTATAGTTTCCTTGCGCGGCGTGGGAAATGAAGGCGGGAAAGTTTGGCGGGCTTATTTCGACGAGTTGGAGTTTGCGCGCGTGTTTAGTCTTTTCACGGTAGGGAGGTCCAAAGAGCATGCGGATTATTCTAATAATATTAAAATCACCTCAAAAATACCTGCTTAATCGAGGACTCATACCCCGGACCTTTTGCTTACCGAGCAAATGCTCTAACCACTGAGCTAAGTGAGGTACGTAATTGTAATAATACAAGTAATGGGAGTGTAAATTGTGATTTTTCAAACAAAATGTTAGTAAATGCGTTTCACTGCTGAGAACTTCTAACAAACAAACTGCCAACGTTTCGCTAACTATATTGAAAGCTTCTTCGGGGCGATTGTCCCGAAAATATCGCCCCGAAGAAGCTTTCAATATAGTTAGCGAAACGTTGGCAGTTTGTTTGTTCAAAATTCTAAGCAGTTAAACCCATTTACTAACAGTTTTTTTGAAAGCTAGTGCTGAAGTTAGGTAGAAGACATGAGTTTTAAGAATTTAATAATTGGGAGTCATTCGAGTTGGTTAGAGTGTAATGCAGTATAGCATTGCTTATTCTGGTGCGATCTTTGAAAAATGTCAAAGCCACTGGGTTCAAATTCTCAATTGAGATTTACCACTCATATAGATTAAAATCTCTTCCGAAATGCCGTAACTTGCTTAGCTCAGTGGTAAGAGCATTTTCCCGGTTAGCAAAAGGTCTGGGGTTCGAGTCCTCGAGTAAGCAGGTATTTTTACAGTGATTTTAATATTCTTCAAATTAGTACTTGCCGTGTATTTGGCTTCAAATGTTGAATCCTTGTCAGCATGCGGATGATTCCTATAACCAGGACTTAAACCATCGGCTTAATTATATTATAAGTGTCATGTCGATGATTGTCTGTCGAATCACTTCCGCACGAGCCGGATTCACGCTCTGATTTGAAAGTAACATAAACAGGTCGATGATATCATTTTTGCTGTGTTAATCACCTTCGAACGCAAACAATTTAACACGCTTATCATTGCACAGCAATCAAGTCCGACCAAAATGAAATATTATTTATCCGAAGAAAAGATATTTTCTACAATGATTCAAACGGAGGCTTTTTTCTCGGTCGATAATAGTTATTTTTCGATAAGTTTGACGCTAATATTATAAATAGTACTGCAATGGAAATGGATGCGATGATTAAAATGATTATAAATATTTAACCTAAACTGTGTTTCCAACCTTCTGATTGGAAGTCAAATATACTTTTATACTAAATAAATTAACTACCTCATCAATGGACGACTAGAAAACAAGGAATCTCAGATTTAATCAACGTTGTGGGATCAATTCTTTTCTTATGGCGGTTGCCTCTGAAGTGCCAGAGGTCAATAGATAGAGACAAGCAAGAATAATGATTATTCGATCTAAGCTAGTCATCGGGGCGGATTACAGCATATCTGTCTACTGAAAGAACAATTTCTCAATTTACAAAATTCTTCAGACTCATATCTAATTTAAGAAAAATAACTTGTCTCAATTTTGCTGCCATCACAGAATACTACCATTTTGTTATATTTTCATCACGAATTGAACAAAGCACATGTGATAATTTAAGTCCAGTTTTTCGATTCATTCTTTTCTCAATGAGAAATGATATAAGTTTAGGTCTAAACTGCGCGTCGTTCTTAATTATGCACACTAATTACTGCACGCTATTCGCAAACTATAACACGAAACTAGTTTGACTTCCGACTACGCTACGACAAACCCTCACTTCTGCTAGTGCCAGCTTGACAGTTGGGACTTTGACGAGACTTAAAACAATCGCGAGGTTCTGGATTAAACTGCAAACTTGTTGGCAGTTCACTAAATTGGCAGAGCAAAACAGGCATTTCGCCCCTTGCAAGCTGCAGCCAGTGTTGCACAGGCAAAGGCAGAGGTTCAATCTTTGAGCAATTTTAAAATCAGTTCGAAAATATCTGCCTACTAGAGGACTCAAACTCTGGACCTTTTGCTTACATGGCGACTGCTTTACCACTGAGCTAAGCAGAGTACAAGTATAGAATATAAATTAAAGTGTAAAAAAAATTTATAAATGTATATGCACGTTATTTTCCATGAGTGGTAATCTACTAGTTAGGTATGTTTGCGAAGGCTTGCGCGCCCTGATCGTGTCCGACTCATTTCACGTCTTAAAAATTGATTTAAAATCCTGACAAAAATAACTTTGTGGAGTCGGCGTGAATTTAGGCACATGACATTACTTGGTGTCGAAATGTTTGGATTTACTTGGAGCTCCGAATTTTTGAAAGCACCTCATTTAAGCAACGTTTGGGAACTACTTGAGGCTAGTCTATTTACACCTTTGGGTTGTGGCAGAGTCAGGCTTTTAATCCTTTCTCAATACACTGATCGTTTTCAGAATCTTTTGAGCATTTTTGACGCACTAAAAGTGTCAGAATTAACGGAACCTCTAGACCGATAAAACGAAGCCACTCTCCGCGGCAGAGCATTGGGCACGGCTCGTAAGACTGGGTGAGGGGCAACTGGGGAAACCCACCCGATTTTAAGGTTGTTTTAATTACTGCAGCTAAACCACAAAAAGCAGAGACACCAAACTTGGTTAACTCCAACAGAATTCAACTGGCTTTCTGAAAAAACGTCTTTGAAATTTTTATAATAACCGGTTTCTTACATTACCTCCTTCAAATTGAAAAAAAATATAATATCTCCCTTAAAAGAAGGTAATTTAAAAATGTAATCACAAAAAGTTTAAACACATTTTGTCAGAAAGCCATTAGAATTCTCTTGGAAGTAACCAAGTTTGTTGACTCTGCTACTAATGGTTAAGCTGCAGTGATTGAAAGAAACATCAAATCTGATGGTAAATTCTCAAGTGTCTTCTGCCTAATTTCAGCACTAGTTTTCAAAAAAACTGTTAAATGTGTTTAACAGCTGAGAACTTCTAACAAACAAACTGCCAACGCTTCTCTCACTATACTGAAAGCTTCGGGGCAACTGTTTTGACAATTGACTGATTATAGTCAATGACAGATAGCGAAACGTTGGCAGTTTGTTTGTTAGAAGTTCTCTGCAGTGAAACCCATTTACCAACAGGCTTCTTAGCAAATCTGATGTGTTTTTAACCTGTCTCTCATTCCACCTTAAGACACCCGCTTGCGCGACAACCCAACGCTTAGCTCGGCACGGCTCTTTAGCAGGAAGCCGTCGACCGCGGCGGGCCGCCGTCCTCCTGGAATGCCGAGTGCGCCCTCGACGCAATTGAAGTCCACTCGACGCACGTGCGACGTAAACCCTCGCGATTCTTTTCACAAATGACTTGCCGGAATATAATTGGGACGTGAGAGTTCGTGCGAGAGCGAAATTAATTGAAGAGCAATTCAGAGCTCATCGCCGAGCGTCGAGAGATCCGCCGAGTCGAGTCGAGTCGCGGCTTGACGTGCCGCCTGCCGACTGGAAAGAAGTGCCGTCGAGGGGGCAGCTTTTTAAGCGGTTTGCCTTATACTTTTATGATTTGCGAAAAAGCTTTCGACTGAATGAATGTTGAGGCTTGGGGGCGCGAAACCCGTGCGCTCATGTTGCGTCCCGGCACGTGCTGTGTATCATTTTTTATGTGAAGAGAAAAAAAAAGATTTAAAGGAAGTACAGTTTATACGGTGAGAGGTGTTGTTGATGTATAGTCTTTGCTTTAGTTTGGAGTGCACGGAATTAGAGGTGATAAGGGTTATCTTTATTGAAATCAATGATTAGTTGATAGGACTCGGGTTTTATACCCGTAATGACTTGGTCAATGACTCGAGCACAGAGCTGTGTTGCCAAATACCAAATTTCCTCCTTAACTCATCTACCTGTATGTGGCAATATGGCATGTGACGGCTTAGGAGATACTTGACAACATAGCCAGACTCATATATTCTGATAGATAACCTGTTCGGGATGTTAACATGGATACTTACAAGTGTGAGGATTGAAACTTGTCAAAATTCCGTGCACCTCTACCTAAACCAAAGACTATAACACCCACAAAATAGCTGGATTTGTCTATACTCCGTGTTAATCGACACTAGCGCTCGCAACGGGTCAGTGTTTTTTGGGCAAAGGAGAGAGTGAGGACAGTAAAGTCTTGTTAATGAATAATTATGGAGTACCCCCGAGGAAAATTAAAAGTAATCAGCCATCGAGCAGTATTCATGTCCAGGACAAGGTGACACTTCCCAACACTGGAAGGCTGGGCACTTTCAGAGTCGGCTATAAAGGGAATAATTTTAAATTAAGCTTGTCGCGGAATGGCAGGCCTGATATATCGAAGCACGGCGTGAAAAGTTTCATTTAAATCCTCTTAACAGTCACTATCTAAAGCCTTCGCAGTACGACACCGAAAAGACGATTTCCAGGCTAAAACGAAGAAGGGAACATAAATCAGGTGGCAACCAGAGGCTATTTGAATTATACTCTAACCCTATATTAAGAGGAACGATCCCCTCGACAGAAATCAATGCATTAGCATGGTGAGCCGCGTAAGAAACATTGATCAGACTTCCTTGGTACACCTCTGCTGGCTCTATCGTTGAACATAGCGTATGCATTAGCATGGTGAGCCGCGTAAGAAACATTGATCAGACTTCCTTTGTACACCTCTGCTGGCTATCGTTGAACATAGCCTATGCATTAGCATGGTGAGCCGCGTAAGAAACGTTGATTAGACTTCCTTTGTACACCTCTGCTGGCTATCGTTGAACATAGCCTATGCATTAGCATGGTGAGCCGCGTAAGAGACCTTGATCAGACTTCCTTTGTACACCTCTGCTGGCTATCGTTGAACATAGCCTATGCATTAGCATGGTGAGCCGCGTAA
>QKMV01003787.1:0-10986 GCA_003287335.1 Lednia tumana
TAGTCTAATCTTACAAAGCTTGGTTTTAATTTTTACTGTACCTGAATCATAAGTTTTGAATCAATGAGTGTTTTCATCTTTTATATGTGCCTGTTTGCTAAATGACTTCTTGAATACATCACTGAACCTAATTTAAAACAAATGTATTGTGTGATTAAATACTTTGGTTTTGGATTAGTGCTCAGAGATGATTTGAGATGTCATTTGGCAAACAGTCACTCAATACCAACAATTATTCCTGATTACCCCTGAATACTACCCGCCTTGCGGCCCCAATTCTCAGAGGGCACCACCATCCACTTCCAAACTCTCCAAACAGTTCCACACTTTGCTACTAGAGAGTGGCATATCTTTAACCCGAAGGGTTAATACATACTACAATCTTTGGAGCAAACTATCTGTAAAGTTGGCAGCGATACACGAGAACCGCACAATTGGTCGCACAATGGCCCAATTCGTTATGCATGCGATTAATTCGTGGAGGTGTTCTCTTTTAACCTTGTTTGATACGTTTCAAACAAGGTGACGTAATTACACCGTCGATAACGACCTATTAGTTTAACACTTGCAGAATTGACCTGTAGTTTTTTGACTATGTCATACACAAAAAACAAAGGTATACTATGAATGGCTACGTTTATAAAATCTGTAAGAATAATACCGAAATTCGTTCGTAAAAGGGGCTGAGCCCTCTAAAATTAAAAGATCATGTAGCCTTGAATGCGCAATTTTGATCTAAAATGAACTTCAAAAAAACTTTTGTGAACATCATACGAATTTATACGAATTATTTAAGATTTTTGTCAGCGCATGCGGCGACTCGATCGACGCGAGAGCAGCACAGGAAAATACGATAAGTACGACACATTCCTATGATATTCACTTTGATTGTCGCTAAAAATAAAGCTCCTTTTACAAAGTCAATTTTTTATAGATATTAGAAACATGAACGAACATGTCATCAGTTCCCAATATTTTCGGACCAAAATTACTCCTAGGTGCTCAGGGTCAAAAAAATCCCACGTGTGATTTCATACAGGAGATTATGATTTGAGCACTCCAGCTGAAAAATGACATTTTTAATCATTTTTGCTCCGGCTTGAATCGGGGCTCACATTTTCTTTGTGCCTCTAAATTCCTAACTAACGATCATTTCGAAGTTACATTTTTTTAGTCTAGGGGGACTTACTGCCCTTGTTTTCGGGAAAAGCAGATCGGTATTATTTCGTAAAAATGGACGCATTTTAATTGGAATTCGATCCCCGTTGATACTAACCTATCAAATAATTGAACCAACACGAATTCATATTTATATTGAAAACTCAGCTGCATGAACACGCAATGCAGAAACAAATAAATTGATGCCAAACAAAAATCTCACAACAAAACGTCTGCATGCAATCCTTCAGAAAAATGCAGATTCTACAAATTTATACCAAATCAATATGAAAATAAATACCCATAAATGTGTATATATATATATATACAGCACACGATTTCTGAACAGTGAATGACAACATGTGACTGATTCTGTCACCGAAAGGGTCACATCATAGCACAGTGCCAACAGAAACTTTGAGCAGGCAGCAAACTTTGCCATTCGCATAGTAATTTGGAAATTCAATAAGGAAGCATCCAAGAGAGGTTCACAGTGAGATTACGTCGAGATTCGTACTAAGGGATAGACGTATGCGGTGCATAATATTGTTACAATTCATTGTACGAGCTTATTATTATTCAGGACAGCAGAATGGATGTGGGATTCCGAAGGTAACTTTATATTGAAGGGTACAGTTTTTTTTTAACATTCTTCCTTGTGGTATTAATTACCTTTAAGTGGAATTAATACGCGTCAGATTCAGTATTTATTTATACACTAACGCGATTTAATGCTATTGATCTCGTTGCTAATTTTTCCTGGGATTAGCTGCAAAAGCCAAAGAAACTATTTTGCAGCAAACTACTAAACCGACTTCAAAACCCGTACGAGATACATAAAACAAAAACACGGAATGTACGCACAGCAAATTTAAATAAGGCTCCACCAATGGCTGCATTATGCGAGCATTACTCCATAATAAGACGTCATTAAATGTTGGTGCTTGGTGGAATGTCGTTAATGGAGTTTAACCATACTAATCTCGAGTATCATGTAGAGTCGCAACTTGCAGCATTATAGCGAAAGTCAACTAAGAAATTGTGCAGATGTGGCGTATGGTCATAGATCAACTACATATACAATACTTTCTCGAAAATTATATGGTATGTTTCATTTTTAAATTCGAAAAATGTGTGCACGTTGCTAGTCATACAGGTTGGTACAATACTGTTATGTTATAATACGTAAATGGCCGCGAAAATTGATTTTTCAGAAGTTCAGAGATATTGCCAAAAATCCACACCAGAGCGACGGCAGCACAATGTGGGATGCATTCAATCGCATGCAGGCGTACGTTTCTAGTGTTGTGCTGCTCAGCGGGGAAAGCGCGAATCACTAGCAGAAAGTACAGTACTGTTTGCAATATTTGAAGCAACAGAATTCAATCGATTTACTTCGACTTACGAATGGGATTCTAGAAGTCGTCTAGACGACTTCTAGAATCTAGACTAAACTGAATCCATTCAATTGAAGTTATCATTATTACATTTAAGAAAAAAAAGGGTGTTTCGATAACTTCCGTTTTTTGTTTGGTGCAAAAAATTCAGTAAAGTTACATCAATTTCAAAATTTACTAAGGCTTTCCATAAGCTGGGTCTTCCATGATTCTTGGCCGGTGCAAGAAATTGATTGAAAACTCAAACAGATAGAAGTTTCCGCGATTATAGTGTCGGCAATGATTTCTAAATAAACCGTCAGATTTAATTCGGTTGCTGTGGTCGTGCCCAATAAGCGAACGGCTTATCAAACCAGGAAAGAAAATGACAAGAACACCGCAGTGTGTTGATACACGACAGTAGTTTCAGCTACACGACAGTACTGCGAGTGGTTCCCATTCCGTGTCGCTTTGAATGTCAACGAACATTTCACGCTGCTCACGACGCACGCGATTTTTTGTGAACGTACGTAAAGAAAGGATCGAAAAAATGGCGCACAGCAAATCATATCAAGCACTTG
The DNA here is from genome assembly GCA_003287335.1 of Lednia tumana. Taxonomy (NCBI): domain Eukaryota; kingdom Metazoa; phylum Arthropoda; class Insecta; order Plecoptera; family Nemouridae; genus Lednia; species Lednia tumana. The sequence goes on from QKMV01003787.1 coordinate 3,116, forward strand.
TCAAACTGGGCCTGCTTTCTTTCTAGAATCTAGATGAAAAGCATTTTCTATTGTGTTTCAGCGCCTACTTTTTGAGGCAAGCTGCTAGATAAAACCATACAAAACCGTAGAATAAAGGTAATGAAACGGTAAAATGGTAATATATCTCAGCCATTTCAAGCAATTTTTTGTTCTGTGATGCTTGTGAAGGATTCTAGAGTGCTTAGCTTTCAAATAAACAGCATTGTGGAAGGAAGATAACTTGACTTTGCTGGCTGTTGAAGTAGACACAATTAAATATGCAAGAACTTGGTGGAAGTGCCGGGTCTACGAAATCAAACCAATTATCCTCCTACATTTCATGGTCAGGCACAAATTTTGAAATGATAATAATACACACAGAACTGAGATATTCTCACACTATTATTAGAATAATAGGAAGTGAAGCAAATTGCACAATTGGGAGTCATTCTTCCGGTCCAGCTAGGACTTTGAAAGTTATAGTTTGAACAAGGCCAAAACATTTTGCAGCCAAATTACATTTTAGGTATGATTTTAGGTGCTGATCAACTCACACTACAATAGCTATTAGATTTTCCCATTTGTGGATGAAATAATAATACCTACACAATCTTTCAGTTTCACTAAATAATGTGACAAGTGTACTTAACGACCTACTCAAGGCAACATAAATCGGTCATTGGGAGAGAGATAGAGAGTACTGTTTTTGATGAGTTCAATGGAGCAAACGTGATCTGCTATCTCTTTTATCGGCCAATTTACGATCCATGAAGGGTAAGTGTCGGTGTTTTCTTTAAAACCTATGCTTTCATGTAGAAATTTCGGCATAATTGCATACCAACCGCTGAAGGCATTCGGAAATGTTTTATAAATGCATCACATATAAAACATAATGTGTACTCTGTCAGGAATAGCGATGGAATGAGTGTCATTTAAGTTATTAGACTGTGAAGAGTTCGTTTTGACGTAGGTCGAGATAACAGCTGCGCTCACAGCACGATACATTAATAATTTCACAAAGAAATGAGTAACAGCAGAGTGCTGGAACCACATGCCAATTGCCAACTACACACGGAGTACGGACGTATCGAACAAATCTTCAGTGCCGATTCGAAAACAAATGCTCGATCAAAACACTTAAAGCTGAACGTATACACCGGTTTTCGTGAGATCACCGAAGGAAAGCAACATTTCGGCTGACCAAATTTAGGATGGGTGACCATTAAAAAATGGCCCATTTCTGTTCGGGAGAGAGGCTGGAGGGTTTGAAGCTAGTGAAGCAGCTTCACTCCTAGCCATAAACCTCTCTACAGTAAGGATTAGTGGAGGAATCCCATGCTGCTCGAGTTGTACCGTCCTTCGGAAGGGACGATAAGCGGTGGCCCCCGTGGTGCTTTTCGAAAGGATAAGGCTACGTGCCGACATCGAGTTTCCCCTTTGCCCTGTTAGGTTTACCATACCGCTCATTATCACCCTATCATTCACCGACGTCAATAGACCAGTGTCACAGAACCAGTTGTTAATACAATGCGTCGTTAAACACAACGCAATCAAAACACGTACAATTACTGCAATACTTTCAAATGACCATGACAGATGCGAATGTTGCTCTGGGCTTGAACAATGCGGAAGGGTACCGTCACACTATCAGATGGCTCTGGCTAGTAGTGGCTAGTAGCGATGTTGTAACCATGGCAAATCGTAAGCTAATTATATTTTTGGCACCTTTGCGCGCTGCGGCTGCTTTGCTCGCGTCGTAATTCGTCTGCATCTGCTGAGAGGCATGAGGAAGTGATGGAAGTGTAATGGAGCACATCACAGTGACTCGGTGAAACCATCACCCGAGATTAGAGACGCCCATCAATGCTCGCGGCTCAAGTCAGCGGCAGGCATTGCTACTGTGAGCTGTGTCGTATGGCGTTTGGTCCATGGAGAGAGAGACGCAAGACTAGCAGAGGCATGGATCTATGTCGAGAAGAGATCTCCGTTGCATTGCACTTGGGATAAGTTTATTGAGTTTACATATTTGGTATATACAGTGCACGTTCATTGGCAATTACTTCGTTCATGAAGTCGACGTGATGGAGAAATGTTTTAAATAAAATTGACTACCTACGACAGAAACGAGTAAGGTATTAAGTTATTGCTTATTTCATTACCAATTATTGTACGAAATAGGTTTAGGTAGTGATTTCTCATAAATGTCGGCTCGTTTTCATAAATCTGATTGTTTATTGGTTTTTAACGACGCACTGTATTGACGTTTCGCCCTACGGCCGATGCCAGTAAATGGTAAGATGTTAGTGAAGGTCACGAAGAACCTAACGGAAAAATGTGTGGCTATCAAAAAAAGTTGTCTTACATCACAATAAAAAAGAGAATGGTTTACAAATGACAAGTATTTCTATGCAGAGATAAACCTATAGCTACCGAGTTTGTTTTTGTGTTACGTAGGTAAAGCTCGCGCATACTATTACAGGAAAAGATGATCGAATCGAATCGACGGAAATCAGAGCATAAAGCCATTAATTTTGGAAAGTAGCCGTGAACAAAATTCGAGGTCCATCTTAAAGCGACGTCGCGCTGTCGTAATACTGTCATCGTCTGGGGATCAAAATTTATCAGATTCGGAGCACCATTTCATATGGATCACCAGGGTTACTTTTGAAAAGACCTTCACTCAACTTGCAAGGAACTTTACCATCATTTGTGAGAGATCTATTATCGCAGACAATAGACAAACAAATCAACTTAATCAAATACGGCACAACTCGAGCCATATGAACCTTATTAATTTCTGGGAAGCTTAAAGGAAGACGACCATTTCTTAAATAGGCCCATAGAAAACATGATTCAACTATACAAACCAGGTTCTCAAAGTCGGGTGACTATATTTGGAAGCACGAGCACTGACGATGAATGTTCAAGATATGTAAACCTTGAAAACACGTGAGTGTGGTGTCTATTTACATCCGATTTGAAAATCAATCAAAAATGATTGCGTCGCCTGGTCGCACAATAAAAAATTAACGCACTATATTTTTTTAGTGGAGTCGGGCTCCTCAAATCACATCACCGATGACTGGCCAAGGTTTTTAAGGTGGTGGTAAATCTTGAGCGGAAAGAAAAAACTTTTTAGACATACTATAGAATATAGCATGAACGTCGGTCGTAGTCGTAGCTTATACCTACAAGAAAATGGCGTGTTTTTTAATGAGCGAACATGTGAAACTGTAATACAGGTGTCAGAACCGTTGATGCTTCTAAGTTTATGAAGCGTGGATAAGGTCAAGCTACATTTAAAATAAGAAAATTGGTCGCTCCTCAGCCGTCATTTCCTATAGCAAGTAGGACACATTTTGACCAGTTATGTACCGAGAATTACAATTCGCAATTCCACGCTGCTGTTATCGCATTGAAAATCATTGTTTTCATTTAATCTTATCGGTTATAGTTTCGGCCGCATCCTAATTCATTTGTTATAGCCGGGTATATCAGCGAAAACTGAAACTACTTTTTGCACGCTCCTTCTGCTCTCGTACTTTTCTTTTGTACAAGCATGTGTCGGCGACTTGCGTGCACACTTCTATGTTTCGTGCATCGATGATTGCGAAAGTCAGCGCGGATTCAACATGTATTATTGATCATAATAATAACAGTAATAGAGAAAACATGTATAAATGCAACGTAGGCGAGCATAACCCGAGCATTATACTTGCAATGTTTGATGTTTTGTAAACCTTGATGGCCGACGGAACAAGTAGATTTCTAGAGTTCAGGTTCATAAAAATCAATACCTACAGACGATAAGGAAAAGCGCGATGTATGATCGTCTGAGGTTGAACGCATTCAATACCTACAAATAAATAGCACACGCATTACGGAATTACACTAGCATCCTATAGTCAGCTGACCTAGGCGTTAAGGTATGTGTAATTAGCATAGCGTGAGGCGAGGGTGATCAATGAATATAATTATCCTAATTACGAAACAGAACTGAAAGTTATACGACGCTTATCCGCACAATGCTAATGACACATACAGAAATATATTATTGAGGCGGAATTTTAACTTTTCTTTTAGATCACATCAACTCCATCGCTGAGTTTTGAACCAATTTTTATTATTCAAGTTACAAGGCACACGACATTAATAACTTTAGCCAGGTACTCTAGGGTTTTTGTGTGAAAAGCGGTGAATCTATTCAATATCATTTCACGGTCGATTGTTGCGATATGATTCTCTCGTGATATAAGTAGGTTACTATGCTTTGTATAAAGTTTTTACCAAATTTGGCAAGTTTTTAAAGGCGACGAGTATTTCTGTTCAAGACTATTTAGAAGCCTTATAGGAACGTATAACGTGACCGGCAATCTTTAATTACTGTATACAGGGTTCAGCAGTATCAAGTACGAGGATTAGTAAGAAGAATCTTAAATTCCAGTTTATTCCTAAGTTTCGCTGACGTGCAAACGAAGTGCGAAAGGAGGGAAAATTGCGAGGTGTGAAACTGGAAAGCCTCTTAAAAGGTCACTTAGAACACGTGTTCTTTGTGTAAATCTCTGTAGAGCACAGCTGAGAACTGAGATGAGTAGGGCAAAACAAAAGGAGTAAGGAGTGTAAAGGAAGGGCAGGGGCTCAGCTGATTCCATCAATCGAGCATGCACTATAAAATAAAAATGAACTCCGTGAAAACCGTCATAGTTATTGGCAAATAGGCAGCCACTACAGGAAATCCGGCCTGCTTATTGGTTGGAAAGTGAAATAATTTGCTCACTTTTGCACAACAAAACAGTTATTTATTTAAATAGGCGCTAGGGCAGGTGATTTTATCGGATGAATTATAACGATATAAACTAATCAAGTTTAATTCAAATGACTTCAGCGCGTCGCACGAAGATTTTTTCCCGGCATGCACCGTGACACGAATAAAACGTTCCTCTCAAATCTGAGTCATCGTTTTTACCGATTTCTCTAAAAGCAGTCAAAACACACAAGAAACACATGCACTTTCTATAATTATAAAGAACTCTCAATTTTGCAGGCGGTAGTAGGTATATCAAACTGGTGATCACTGAGTTTATAGAGCAAACAGACAGATTGTAAATAGTGAAAATATTTTTTACTCCGGGAAAAGTGCAATATTTCCTATCATATAAATTTAAGTGCTTATTAAACCGTTGACCCAGCAAATTTGCATTTGTAAACAACTAAATTACACCGAGCAAGCAATAAACACATGCCAAAAAACAGACCCTACCTTAAAAAATCGTGAATTGCTTGTAATTCTTTTAAATTACTGTGTAAAAGTGACTGCCACAGACGACGTCCACAAAGACTAAGAAGAAAGACCCCACCAGAATTGATCGAAGGCAATGCCAACAGGATGACTAAATTTGTCGGCAACATGTTGCGGTTGATAACAACACAAATAGTTGATAGCGGTTTTAAAATGGCATATGACAAAACAAAGGCATGCGGCAAAACAAAGACAGCCAGCCAACACGTAAGTCGGATGCAACGTAGGGCAGTGACTCGAGCAGGTAGTATGGTGACCGACTCGCTGGGACGATGGCACAAGTCAAGGTGATCCCGTGTAAAAATCATTGTCAAAGTCACTACACGCGGATAATGCCATGTATGTAACGCAATGACCCGTGGGTTTGTTGCCGTGGAAACACCAGCAATTTTATTTCGAAGTAATTTCAATTTCTTCAAATGTCACGTCAACATCAGGTGTAGTACAAAAGCCAACTGAGCAAGGACGACTGCCTAAGAAACTTTGAACATCTTTCAGAAGATGGCAATCCAATACACGCATACAAAAAACTAATTTATAGCAGTGACCAATGGATAAACAATGGGGCTGGGAGAAAATTAAGCCGATTCTTAAGCAGATCAGGAATCGGCGAATTCATTGAACAGAACAGAGTCTCCAGTAATCGTGATCAGACAGCTCAAACGAACCTGGAATGAAATGAAAACAAATCATCCGCCTGTTTATATGAGACATTGATCGTCCGTTTCGAGAAACCGTGAGGTATAGCAGCTAAGACATCCGCCGACGACGGTGTAGGTACCATTGATGATCAACGTATTAATCATGTGGCAAGGCTGTAGACAAACACGAACGGTCGAACCGCACACTGTCAAAATTTGTAGCTGTTCGTTATGAGACTTGTTGCGTCTTTACTGAACGGTGAAGAAACATGGATTGCTGATCACGATCACCTTATCGTCGCGATCTTCTTGATATATTTAAACACGTTGGCCTAGCGGTATTATCAATTCGTTCGGCTAACTGCATTAAAATTAGAAGAGGACGTATGCACACACAGCTATTTGTTGACCTAATATGGGTCTGTATCAATTAAACCAGGAAAAAATATTCAAAATATACCTAACCCCGGAAATTGGCGAAAAACTTGCAAAATTAGTCGAATCATAATTTTCATCCAGTTGAAAGTTTGTCATTTTTATGTTAGATGACTCCTACTTTTTTTTTTTTTGATGTGGGATCTTCGTCTCCTTCCAGCCTAACTTGTGTGTGGTTACAAATACTAAACTTTTTCTGAAAACTATTAGAGAAAATGCATTTTTCTTCGAATTTGTGTTGATATATTTAAACATAATACAATTGAATATTGTTGCGAATATTTTTGCTATAAAATTCATTAGACTCATGTAGAGTTTGAAAATTTCTTGAAAATAATTATTTTGAAAGTTTCATTGAAAGTTTAAATTTCAAAAATGTTGAAAGCTTCTGAAATTTTGATTTATAAGGCAAATTTGAAGGGTTCATGTTCGTCGGTGTATCATGAATGAAGGTATTGAAAAAAAAAAACTTTTTTTGTGGTTAGTAAAATTGAATTCTTCGCTCCGCTCATCCAAAAAGTAACGACGTACATGAAGACATTGTATGGAAATACGGTTCGAAAATATTTGGTTTACCAAATCCAGAAGCTTTTTCTTTTAAAATTGTCTTTTATAGCTTTTTTTGCAACAAAAGACAATGACATATTCAATGGCTATTAGATGTGCTCAAACTTTTTGCAGTTGAGGTCATGATGGCACTGTGGATTTGGTTAGGGCACTTCGTACACTTCGAAATGTGCAGAAACATCCTAGTGGTCTAGTTGATCGTTACCCACGAACAAAATTTGTATTTTTCTTGGCTGGATCTAATTCCAAGAGTATGAAGCACTTGTGCACAGATTTAAGTTTCTTTACCGTGCTTGGACTCTTGCTTGATGAATGAAGCTAGGATAATGATAGGCCTACGTTGTACTGACTAAAACCACCACAAAATTACGACCAGATCGCACCACCAATACTGGCATGACCCCAAACTTACTAGGAAGGCTGGAAGCCACAAAATACCAATCTTTCACGTTTTGTTGAAAGTTTCAACAGTTCGAACACTAAACTCATGTCTAGTTCCTAATCCTAGCTCTAGTTTCAAAAAAACTGCTATACAAACTGGGTAAGAATGCTAAGTCCATTAAGAGATTTCCAGCTTTTCGCAAACTATTCTGTCCACTTCTTCAGGGGATTCTGATTGACAAAAAAAAAGTGAAAATGAACTATAAAAAAAAACAAAAATAAATCCCTGCAATGCTTAATTAGAATTGTCTGACCGATGAATAAGCGACTGCTTCTTAAACTAATTCATTTTTTTTTTTTGGAAATTTTGTTGATATGTTTTAAAAACTTATGTCAGAAAAACATATTAGTTGTAAGGACACAAAAATTAGGGTGAAATTAGAAAACCTTAGGTGAAAAAACCTAGGTGAAAACCTTGCTTAGCTCAGCGGGAGAGCAGTTGCCATGTTAGCAAAAGGTCCGGGGTTCAATTCCTCGAGTAAGCAGGT
>QKMV01003790.1:0-10985 GCA_003287335.1 Lednia tumana
CCCATCCAACCTTTGGTCCACCGCAATGTTGCTTAACTTCGGTGATCCCACGAGAACCGGTGTATCCAACATGCCAAGTTCCTATTTTTCAACTTTTATTACGTAAAGTTGGAGCATGTACAGGCAACTGGAATGTTTCAGGTCTACAGCTTAAGCATTCCTGTAATATCATACAAAATTCCAGATAAAATAGCAAACAGGGTAAGTACACGTCAACATTATCATCTTACTCTATTTCCGGCCTTTTGTTCCACGATCGTAACAAGATATTAGGTAAAAATCTACGTCGGTAAATTAATTTAAAAAATATGAGAATGTACCAAGTTTAAAAAAAAATCATTTTGAAGATATTATGAACCTTCTTAAAATATCGTCAGCCACTTTACTTACTAACCGGTCTCCCCTAGCGATTCTCGTATGCATGAAAAACTCTCAAACCGCAATCCCGTGTACAACATAAACAGGTCAGCTCACGCAATTCGAAACCGAAGCGAAAAGATTCGATCCGTTCGAGATGGGTGCTTCGTTCGTGCTTATATTTTTAGACGTTTTTGACGCACGGTGGTTTGACTTCGACGCTATAAAAGAGCGAAATGCGACGCATGCCTCCTAGGATCAAGGTCAGCTCTCGCTTTCGGTTTCTACAGGTGGGCTACTTTCGAGGAAGGGGCTTCCGCCGGGGTGACCGGCGGCGCGCGGCGCCCACCCGCCCGCTCGCTAGCCTCCTGCCTGCATCTATCTAGGAGACGACAATAGAAAAACTGGGCAAATTAAACTAGCCTGTACCTCGGATTCTCGAGCTCCTGCTGATCGATCCTGTTTTCGTTTCCCTCATTGAGACTTACGGTAGCCTCCCGAATATCTTCTCATTTCCATACACAGAACAACAGAAAATTTACTATACGGTATGTTTTTTAGATTTTAGCGATGAAAATTTTACAGGCTCGGTGATTTTGCAGGGGAGATTGTTGAAAGGTCTTCAACCCAGCAATTTAATTAAATACAAATAAATTGACTGTTTCAATTTCAATCTAGCGCTAAATGCTCCCTCCTTTCCACTCATGGCATGGCACTGGCAGTGATTTACTAATTATAAACATTAAACTTTTACACAAATTTGATATTTGAACTTCGAAGAATTAACAATAGACGTAGCAAGAAACTGTGAGAATTAAAATTCGCTGGCGCATTCGCAATCACGGCCTTACGCAAAATTAATTGCGGGTGCACAGATTGGGTGCCAATTCTCCGTCTCTCTCATATCTACATATCTGTAGTTTTACTCATCCCATTCCCATCTCACTTTCGTCCTGATTTGATCCTGATTCCACACACCACTCTGTCTCTCTCTCTCTCTCTCTCTCATGCAGTAGCATTCATCTCCAGAGCCACATGTACCCCGTCCCGTCACCTCTCCCCGCGCGACCATTGCACGCTACCGCTCCCACACCGCAGCCCGCTTCTAGGTCACAGCGTCCCGGACGACGGCGATGAGAGTTCAGGGTCAAGGTTGGTTGAAATGCGCTCCCAGTTCTGTGCGCGTACATCCAGAGAGGAGGCCCGAGAGCATCCAATCGAGCTGCGTTCCTACCGGCGACAACACAATTAATTATATACAACATAATCGTATCTACATACAACCTCCATCCTTGGTCTACCCACGAAACCGGTCAACTATACTGGCGGCGAGTAACCTTGAACTCTTCACTCTCTCTTTCTCGACCGCGCCGCGCCGCGCCGCGCCGCGCCGCGCCGCGCCGCGGATCGTCATCACCCGAAATTCGAGACTCAGAAAGAGGCGCTCATTGTGACGAAATCGAAAGTGCTGCCCGCCCGGCTCTGGCTAGATGACGGCGCTAAGCGATTTTCTGCTCACTCGTGTGTAGTGGTAGTGCATATCTCATATCATACTACGAGCGACATTTCAGGAATGGAATAATTTGTCTTACTCTTCGCAGTCGATCCGGTTTCGAAGGCGCGCTAAATACACGACGTGTTTACGCACTTTTTCATTAGTTTGTCACGGGATTGGGGATCGGCCGCGCGCGCGATAGTGCTCGACGAGTATGTAGTGCTAGTGTAGTTTGCGTGCAGTGCCGCGAGAGTGCGCATGGTCGGCGGAATCGATAAGGCGGGTTGGTGTTCTCGCGGGGCGGCGCGGCGCGGCGCGGCTAGCTACCGTGCGGGTTCAGGATCCTCTTTCAAGGACAAGGCCATCGTGGCGCGCTGAAAATTCCCTAGGCCCGGAGAGCGACGACGATCGCGACCAGTGTCGACTCACATCTCTAGGTCAGAACGCTTGGCTCGGTAGACACGGGCGTACGTATATCCGAAGTGGGTAGCAGCGAGAGTGGTAGCGTTGCGTTGCGTGGCGTCGTTGTGTGTAGTGTGGTCACTCCCAGTCACATGTGGTGCGTCCGCCGGTTGAACAACAGTTTGAGGTTTAGAGGGACAAGATACAGTTCAAAGTGTGTGAAGGTCGGGGAGTTTTTCAGTTTTTATCAATGTTTTGACATGTGAAACTGAAAAAAATTGACGTGTTTAAGTTAAAAAGTGACAGTGTTGTTACTAAGTGACAGTTCTCTAGCGAAGCCTGTGAAACAAACGGTGAGGGTTGCAATTTTATTTTTACAAATCCAGACTGTAGACAGCGTGAGGTCGGGCACTATATAATCCAGAAATTACTTTACAAGGGTAGACAAAACGTAGTACGCACGCGCGTATTCCGCAACCCCTTTTGCCGGCTCGGGAGTTTCTGGTATACGGGAATTCACTTTCATTCATTGCGTTACGCAAGCTGGAAGTGTGGACGACGACGACGGCGACAACGACGACGGCATCGCGCCGGCCGGTCTGTTAGGTACCTGACATTGAAAACTGAGAGTGCGGCGATAGCACGATGTCCGCCAACCAGCGCCTCTCATAGCCGTCTGAGTCCGTTCGTGCCGTAGTGTTGTCGTTGGTAAACTTGTTGTTAGAAGATTAGTGCGAAATGCAGCCTGTAACGACCACCACATCCTTGCCGTCCGATTTGTCGATGGCGAAAGACTTTCGCGTGTCGCCGGCAGCGTCAGCGATCGTGTCCTCTTCGACGTCGTCGCCCCCGAGAGCCCCGTGCTCGTCGTCGATGAGGCCGCCGCCGCCGCCACCGCCCCCGAAGAACGGTCGAGGGGCGCAAGCGAACCACGAGGTGAAATCAGAGAGGGCCAGCCATGAGGAGCCGTCCAGCTCGATCCCTGATCTTGGTGAGTGACCGGCAAATGTTGTCTTTTAGGGTTTGAGAGGCCCATGTATGATTGCTTGTTTTAGATTGACCGATTGATCGGTGAGTAGGCAGACCGCAATGTCTGTTTCTTTTGTCCCATATTGTCCCATGTAATCAACAGGGTCATCGTTGGATATCGGTCATTGCCGAAGCGCTTATTTAGATAACATGGCTAAACACGATTAGGAGCTCAGATTATAACACAACAATTCGCTATTAGTGATAAGTTAATCGATTATTTTTTCGGGTTCTCTAGATTGCACGCGATAACAATAATGATACAGGCGATAATACAATGCGTGATGATTATGCTGATTATTGTTAAGTTCAATTTGAGCTATTTAGTCTAACTTATATATATATATTCTGATCTGATCAATGTTTATGTTTTAGACGAGTATAAACATCGCTCAGTTGTTCTGTGAGCTTTACCAAAGATATAAAACAGTTTAAACTTGAAACCCCGATACCTTCAAAACTTATTTTGAGAATGTAGAGAAAATCCAAATGGAACGGCCAATATCAAGAATAAGACAAACATCTTTAGGATTTTCTTGGCGCCGTTCATTGCTGGATATCGAACAATAAAAGACTCTGGTAACGATTGTTACAGGAATCCTGGGTTCAATCAGTTACAATAAAACATTCCGTTTTCATTCGATAATAAAAGTCATTTTCAAGATTCAAATCACGGATCCACGGAGCAGCATTCACAATGCAAACATTATGTTTTTTCCAAATAATAAATCATTTCTTGGAGTAATTTATTTTACTCAGCGCTGACGTAAAATATATCAAATTAAATCACAATAAATTACATTCACACACTCTCGACTCCTTCGATAATTTGTTTATTCGCTTCTGACATTTTAGCCACGATTTAAATTGCAAAATACGCACGACTCCTAAACTCGCCAAGCTTTCGTTTGAATCTCACCGGGTTGTTGCCATCGCATCGCATCGAAGGCTGGGTGTTGATGTCGTTGACGATGTCGATGCCGATGTCGATGGCGTCAAGGATCGAGGCAAATGACCTAGTGGGGTGTCCGATGTGTCATTGACTCAACGTCATTGTCATCATCATCGCCGTGTCCGTGTCGTCGACACCACGTCCGCGCTCCGCACTAATGTCGATGATTAGTCTGCCTCTAATGGACCCACGACAAATCAAATCTTTCAATCTTAACAGATTTCCAAATCCCATCTGCTATACTCATCAACGCACACATCAAGGTGTGGTTTATATGTTTCATTAGATCAGCAGTTAGCACTGTAGCGTATATTTATTTGAAAAAAAAAATTGTTTCCCTTTCATTCGCCAAACCGTTGGAATCTCCGCCCTCAGTGTCGGTTGGGTTGGATTGGGTTGGGGGACAACAATTCCTAGTCGAGGGGGTTGCAGATGTAACAGGATTGACGCAACGAAACGCAATTGTTACGTAGCGCAATGGAGAGAGAAAGAGGGTGACCCCTCATCACCTGTGTCCGGTGTAGGCCGTACAAGGGGTAGTCGACCGTCGACGGCGAGCCCAATCTCTAGACAGCTGGGGCTAGAAATTCAAGGTGCTCATTGGCATGTGGTGTGTCGACTTGTGTTTGCCATTTCGGCCATGTCGCGGCTGATGGCTGTTGTGTTGAACTTGAGTGCATATGTTGTCTAGGTCTGCGCGTATATTTAACACACTCCCTCGATCGCGCCGCACGCACCGCGCCGCGCACGGGATACCGCCAGAGATTTTGACTTCCCGTTCCAATAAAGGATCAAGTCGAAAATAGAGCCAGACACACAAATTGTTGGTTAGGGGATGTTAGGTCCGGGACGGAAATAAATTTGGAAATGACATTGACAATTGTTGATGCACATTATTGAGATCATGGGAGCGCTCTCTATATATTTATACAGTGCTGTCTCGTGTGAGTTTAAGCACGCGAGGAATTATCACATTAGTTAGTCAGACTGTGGGAAATGAAAATATTGCAACTTCCAAATTACTTACGGCCAAGACAAAGTTGTTATCTAATTGCTGAATCAAGTTTACCCATGTGTTTATCGGCCATAAATCAGGCTCAATCCAAAATTGCTGACGGCGGAAATTACTGGCGTACAGAGGTCCTCTATACCCAGGTAGCAACTTAGCACATCAACCCCATGCCGTATTTCGTCCTTGCTAAGGTGTGCTTCATATCGCACATTATTACCGAGGGTAACAAAGGGCATCCGAACCCCTTCTTTTCACTTTCATCTCAAGGTGAACGCAGTTGCATTATAAACGTGCAACATTTAGATGATAGAAGATAGAGGTATAGTCGAAAGTGAATCTGGGGGCTGTTTTCTCATTGTCTAGGCCGATTTTCAAGGTGATACCTTCGATTGGGTTCACTGCCCAGGTATATCACCACCCTCCCCAACCACCCACAAAAACCATTGGTGTGTTGGGGGTGGCTGCCGCAATTTCATGGCTATCCCTCGTAAAACCGGACCGCCAGTCGACTATTTTTTGTTTGTCCACTGGCGAAGGGGTTGTTGTTGGGAAAGACTGGCAACGCAAAAGGGAAAATATGTTGTCTACGATACACGTACTGTATACTCGGCGCGCGTTTGTTTGATGTAGGTAAAGTGTTGTTTGTCAAGGTGTATAAACGGGGTCAAGAGACCCAGCGACAGGCCAGTGATCTCTTTCCTTCAGCCCGTCTCCAACACGGCGTCAACGCGCGCCAACACACAATACAGATAATGTGATGAAACAATGAGAGTCTGAACCACGATCACCTTGTGATTTGTGAAACACAAGAAGACGCGAGCCTTGAAATATGAAATCGTCCTGCTCCCCACACACACACACACACACTTACACACACATTCGGGGGCCCGCGAGCTCGCAAGTGGGATGCTAGTAATTTAGCCACGTGTTCTCTCGAAATGGTATATACACGAAATGCGCCTTGCGTCTTGCGCGGCGTAACAAAAGAATGGTGATCGTTCGGTTCGGTTCACGGTCGAATTCGAGTGACCACCACATGCGGCCGACGAACTTGACTCCTTGATATTTCGGCGTGGCCTTGCCATTATGCCACCAGCTCTGTTGGCATCGTATGGCGTTGGAGTGTGTAATGCAATGAACGGTTCAAGGATGGCCGCCAGCCACCACGTACGTACCAACAAACCCAGCCACCAAACGAGCTCAGAAGAGCTGGATCGGGTACCGGCCAAATGCAAACGTGAAATAGGTGCCTACACTCGACCGAGTTCACTTTCGTTGTAATGTAATAGCACGCTCGCGACGCGAAGTCATAATTTTTTTTCATCCGATCCACGACAGAACAAGGTCGCGGGCAATGGTTTTACTCGCCGAGTCTTTGTATTCTTTGACGAAGGAATTTACCGAATATCTAGACGGTTTGGCAAGGCGAGCTGTGGCGGCGGCGGCAGCGATGATGACATTAACCTTGAGTCGTCGGGCTAACCTTCATGTTCACTCATCCCAGCCCTCGAATTTGGCCCCGGTCGCCCATCTAAACTCCGACCGCATCTTGGACCTCCTTGGCTGGTCTTGATTCTACAGCAAGACGATATCGGTTTTCTCTCGAGTATGAGATTATATTATGCGCTCTCCTGCTGCCCGTTCACTTTCGATGTGCTTACAAGTTATGTTGATCCAAGGCCGAAGAAATGATTTTCCACTCAAATGCTTTTTAACTGCGCCCAGTTTTATTGACCAATTAAACTCGACCCTTATTCGGCGGCTGAGTTCCACTCGAAATGAGCTATAAATTAACCTGCTGGTTATGAATCGCGTTCTATCGTAGTGTGAATGGTAAAGAAAGGGGTGCAAATTAACCTTGGGTGCAGATAATAACAGACAAGTGTGTATT
Source organism: Lednia tumana (assembly GCA_003287335.1). Taxonomy (NCBI): domain Eukaryota; kingdom Metazoa; phylum Arthropoda; class Insecta; order Plecoptera; family Nemouridae; genus Lednia; species Lednia tumana. Next base: position 7,139 of record QKMV01003790.1, read on the forward strand.
CCATTTTAGTTGGGTTGAAATTTGTATTGTGTCGTTTCTTGTGCAATTTTTGGGAGACGTTAATTTGTTCGGAAGTCGGATCCACTTTGATCAAATACAGCGATTTTCTCGATGCCCTCATTTATGGTCAGTCAAACAAACACGGGATAAAGCCTCTCGTTGTGTACCCAATCAACAAGACCTTGCATTAGGGGTTTCACATGTTTTTTCCCCATGGAAACCTTTATATGTGTGAGCAATCAGGCGGACCCAGCTTAAGCACGACACGGGTAGTTTACGTGGGTACTTTTTGACGAGCGACTGATTTGATTTGAAAAGTAATCTACTCGCACCGTCGATCGACTGTCCGGTACCGATCGACTGGTAATGGCACCTGACCCTCAAGGGATGATCGACCTCTGCCGGGTCCTTGACCTCGAGTCGCGACGACGGCGTCACACCACGCCCCGGCCATTGCGCTTGCGCGCTCGTCACTCGGTCACGTTGTCGAGTGCGAGTGCCGATTGCCGACTCAAACCGGCCGTTCGTTCCAATACATGCTTACTTGCTTACATGCTTACATGCTTGGCCATCTTCAAGTTTCTCATTCGCCTTGCCCGTGGCCATGGCGCTACTCTCCAGCTCGTCTCCTCTTTTAGTATTTGCCCCATGGCTGAATTTCGACATCTCTGCTTTCACTTTCGCTTTCGTTCCCCTTGATTTGCGTCGCCTCTGATTTAGAACTGTACATCTTTCCGAGTCCAATGCGATTGCAATGAAGCTCTCGAAATTCCCTTTTGCTCTCAGGGACTCAACATTTCATCTGATGATCCAACAGACAAAAGACATAAAAGGACTTCGAACAATCTCGGCTATTTTAATCTTTACATTACGGATGTGCCTCTGAATGTAAACCTTCCGTCTGTGTATTTAAAAGCACCTGTGCCGAGGCGTAATTCCTTCAACGCTGGCGCCGCACACATAATCCGCTTCCACGAGCCGAATCAGCCCCTCATTTTGATATAGTAATATTATTGATTGCACTTCGTCTTGCTGCACCCTAATAGTAAGTTTTTTTTCCACCGATGCACCCTCATGTTGAATGCCACCCCTTTGCAATGGTGCCACGCCACGCCGGGTGTATATAGCCGGGTAACTATGGCAACCCCCCTTGTTTCCCCTAGTTGCGACGCTTTCGAGGGGGATTGGTACCCACCGCGTCTCGACGCCCGTCTCGTCTATTCAAGTACGACCCCTGGACGTCGCGACGCTACCGACGCCACCGCTCCCGCCGTCGCTATAGAGACCCAAATGTATGGGGCGAACTACGAACCCTATTTTACTTCCATGTGCATGGCGTCATCGTCCGTGTACGCATTATATAAGTGGAAATAACCCTACATTGGAAGTTTTCCCCCATGGCTGTGTGCTCCATGAAATATCTGTGCACCCTCTCGGCTGCCACCCACAACGTGGTCCTCTCTAGTCCTTTGCCATTGAATCTGATGGACCCCATCATGTGCACACGTGACTGTCGACGTCGAGCACGTTTTTAGGAGTCAAGTTATGCGCTGGATAATAGAATAATTAACCATCGCTATCCATCGCCGAACACTTTTTTTTCAACCCTTCGCTGGGTGATGTTAGGTAGTGCCTAGATTGCCATCCCTGAAAATACAATCTCCCCTCGCTATTTATATAACAACCTTTGCAGTATTTGAAACGTTGGCAATTGTTTCAAAATATGACAGCTCTTTTCCACCCTCCCCTATGCGATGAGTAATTTTATTGAGAAATTGAGGAAAGGCAGAAAATTCCAAATTCGTGGTATCCCCGATTACGGCGCATAAGACCTCTGCCTATAACTGGTGGTGACTTTTTCAAGTCTCGATTATCAGTTTTTTCTAAATACGAGTGAAAACAACACACCGTAGTAGGTTTATTTGTTCACGTGCTCGCGAAACCAGACCCAGTTATCGTATTATGTAGGTATTTAATTTCACGCTACTAAACTACAGTGGGGGTTTCTTCCAGCGTAGACTGAGTATATCATAGATTTTCGAGCTGCGGAGGGGCAGGGCAGAAATTCAGTGCCATTGGATTTGGCCTACTCTATAAGTCGTAGCGTATACTGTTGAGCACGTGCTCGCAAGACGCACCCCACAAACCTAGAAAGCTACCGCCACCCTCCGGCGTCGTCGACGGCGTCGGCGTAGACGTCGGCGTCGCGGATTCGTCGAGACGCTTCACGCATGCAGCCACATGGCTACGATCCAAGAATAGGGTGAATTTCCTTCTCCCGAAGGGTTGCTAGGGTTATCTAGGGGGGTTGCCGCGCTCGATAATATCGCTATGCGCGGCTCCCAATCGGGTTCAACTGACTACAATTTGTACTACTTTCCTGAGTTGTGATCGACGAACAATTCGTGTTCTTTTTTAATCTCACTGCAGGTTATGAAATATCCCCCCCCCCCAGCCTAGCCCACCCCCACATCACACCTTCGCGAGCGTGCGGTGGCGATAACCTGTACCAATATGCACCGGGCTTTCTCCAACGAGTTCGCCGTATCGCCGATAGGTATGGCGACCGCGACTCTGCCAGCACATTCTGGCGCCATTCGCTGGAACTACGTCGGCGCTGGTGCCCACCAGGTTTTTGACCTGACCTGACACAGAGATCTTGGGCTGCGTTTGTTGAATTTCTGACTACGTGATGGGTTGGGGAGGGGGGGGGGGGCTGACTTTCCAAATTCTGTCTATTCTGAAGGGTCTGAATTTGAGTGTAGCACCTTTGATGGGCACGAGAAAATCAAAAAATGGCACGTCATACCCTCGAAAGGGAGTAAATAAAAGCATGTATACATAGAACTTAGGCATTACGAAGCTAACAGAAGTTCCATGAGCACATGACCAAAGGCTTGCTTATATTTTGACGAAAGATCATCTTGAAGTGATGAAATATGGAATCAAAGTTTGAGTTTTCTTTCCTTTTCGCACTCAAATTTGGCGCAAGATAATTAGTTGATTCCTCGCGTATTAAAAGTACAGGCGGTCAATTGGATCCCGTTGTCCCAGAATCTTCCAACGGCGTGTTGCAACAGGCGAGAATGAATTTTGTCAGTTAAGTACAAAAAAGCCCAAACATGTTTCGTGGAAGCTTTTAGCTTCTAGGGCCGGGGTCGGCCTCTTTTTCGGCGCTACGTGCGTAGCCTCACGCAGCGCACGCAGAACGCATGCTATTTATTATTATAACTCTCTGATAATACGCGTAAGTGGGTTAGTTTCTTCATCACTTCCTCGGGTGAATGGCCAGCTATCATAGTTTACAAATATAAATATATCATATTTAAACGTGGGGCTGCTCGACATGAATAACATTCTAATAGATTGTGTGGCATGAAATTATGAGTGTAAACGACGCTCCTTGAGTACGTCGTCGAATCATCTCCTTGGCGTCGCGACGCGCCGCGTCTCGCACGCAGATCAATAACCACGCACTTGGCCTAGACCCTGTAAGAAGAACCGCTCTCTCGACTCACCCCATCGCCCTGCTGAAACCCACAATGTCATTCGCACCTACCCATGCTATATTGGCATCTCGAGCAAGTAGCTAATTAAACACGATCGTTTCACAATCGAGTCGGTAAATGTTGAAGTTCAACCTCTTCGATGCGATTAAAGATTTGATCGACATATATGTGGAGGCTCTATGGGTGTACCATGCTAACTACCTACCTTCCACATTGCAATAACACGCAGGATTACAAGTTAAGGGATGTTTCACTAAATGGGCACTACGCACTGGGCACTTATTAGGAAATGTTATGACACCCACTTTTTTTTTTTTTTTTTGAGCCCCAATTGGATA
>QKMV01003791.1:0-10982 GCA_003287335.1 Lednia tumana
CAGGCAGGCAGGCAGGCAGGCAGGCAGGCAGGCAGGCAGGCAGGCAGGCAGGCAGGCAGGCAGGCAGGCAGGCATGTAGGTAGGCTGTAGGTAGTTAGGTAGGTAGGTAGGTTTGTTCGTTAGATAGATTAGTTCGCTATGTACATTCAGTGAGGAACTGACCGGCGAACAGTACGATGCTCTCGTCCACGGGGCGCTGATAGGCGGCGTCCACGCGGTGCACGTCGCTGGGCAACGGGAAGAGGCGTCGGAACGGGACCGGATATCCGGGCTGCACTCGGCCCCGTTGACTCAGGCGCCAAAGCCACGGCCCCTTGAAGACCATCAGCTCACCGCGCAGGTGCGCAGCCGCGTCCCAGCTGCCCGCGCAAATGTCCGGCGCAGGCGCGTCGGTGGCCGTGGGCGTGGCGCTCGTTGCCCCGGTGACGACCGGCCGCCGAGGGGACGGCATCGGCGTGTTGACTGGTGGCCGGCGGGGGGAAGAGGTCGTCTTGGTAACTGGAGGTCGGCGGGGGGCTGGAGTCGTCATGGAGACCGGCGCGTTGGTCGTGAGGTCATCTTCGGGGAGCCGCCTCGAAACTAACACAAGGACATGGTCGTCATAGCTCCCTTGATTTAAGTGGGAAGGTACTGTAGGCCTCCCTAAGCTAAAATAAATCACTGCCAGGCATGGTCGTTAGCTAGGAATCCAGAGGCATAAAGAGTCTTTACTCGCAAAGCCTGGGTGATATGGCCATAGATATGGCGACGCACCATTTTCCAGCTCGAAATCTGCCATAAATAATAACACAGGGAATTTTTCGACCCTGAGCATCTAGAAGTAGTTTTGTGCTAAATAAATATTGGGAAATGATGAATATTTCGTTCATCTTTCCAAGTGCTATAAAAAATTGGCTCCGTCGCAGGGTACTTTATTTTAGCCACAGTCGGTTGATTACCGAAGGAATGTGTCGTATTGTACGCACATTCCTGTGCTATTCTCGCGTCGATTGAGTAGCCGCGCGCGCTGACCGAAATCTTAAAATTAACTGTTGAAAATTCAAAATCGTAGCATATTTGCCACAGAACTTTTTTGGCACGTCATCTTAGGCTTCCCCACGATGCATGCTATGCCCCACATAGCATAGTTGTGAAAAAAATCCCGTGTAAATGGGGCTTTGGCAGACTTGCACAGCAGACTGTTGTGGCAAATGTTCCCGTGTAAATGGGGCTTTAGCAGACTTACATAGCAGACTGTTGTGGCAAATGTTCCCGTGTAAATGGGGCTTTAGCAGACTTGCACAGCAGACTGTTGTGGAACATGTTTCCGTGTAAATGAGGCTTTGGCAGACTTGCACAGCAGACTGTTGTGGCAAATGTTCCCGTGTAAATGGGGCTTTAGCAGACTTACATAGCAGACTGTTGTGGCAAATGTTCCCGTGTAAATGGGGCTTTAGCAGACTTGCACAGCAGACTGTTGTGGAACATCTTTCCGTGTAAATGAGGCTTTGGCAGACTTGCACAGCAGACTGTTGTGGCAAATGTTCCCGCATGTAAATGGGGCTTTAGCAGACTTGCACATCAGACTGTTGTGGAACATGTTTCCGTGTAAATGGGGCTTTGGCACACTTGCACAGCAGACTGTCGTGGAAAATGTTCCCGTGTAAATGGGGCTTTAGCAGACTTGCACAGCAGACTGTTGTGGAACATGTTTCCGTGTAAATGGGGCTTTGGCACACTTGCACAGCAGACTGTTGTGGAACATGTTTCCGTGTAAATAGCGCTTTAGCAGACTCCGCGAGCGTTGGATGACAGTTGAACGGCGCCAAGGCGGGGCGGACTCACTGTACAGCTGGTAGACAGCGAGGATGTCGTCGTAGCCGAGCGGCTGCGCGTTGGAGGCCTCGCCAGCCGACTGGTAATACGGGAACATGACGCTAGACGGCTCGGGCGAGTGCGCAAGCCCGAGGCTGTGGCCCAGCTCGTGCACGGCCACCGAGAAGAAGTCGACGCCCTCGTCGGGCGCGTGGGCGACGTCGGGCGACGTCCACGGCTCGTCGGCGTCGAAGTGCATGTCCCCGCCCAGCCGGTCCTGCTCGTACGGGAAGTACGCGTGCGCGAGCACGCGGCCCACGCCGTCGAACGCGTGTCTGCAACACGCAGTCATGGCGACCCGTCAGATGGGCGTCCGATAGGCAGCTATTCCAGCCAGGAAAAGAATACTAGATGTACCCACTCAGTAAAGCCACTTGGGTTGTGATTACCCTATCCTGTCTGGGCTAAATACCAAAGCCAACTTGTACTAGATGTAGCCACTAAGTAAAGCCACTTGGATTGTGATTGCCCTATCCTGTCGGGGTTAATGCCAATGCCAACATTTACTAAATGTATCCACTAAGTGAAGCCACTTGGGTTGTGATTGCCCTATCCTGTCTGGATAAAATGCCAAAGCCAACTTGAACTAGGTTTACCCACTCACGAGCCGCCCCTGGTAGTGCAGTTAACACAGAAAGGTATCGCTAGAGAGCCTATTTGTGGGTGTAACGCAGTATTTTTCTCTCACTACACCTCACCCACTAACCCACCCACCTCACCATACCACCTGGGTATGCTCACCCACCTGTCGCCATGGGGACCGGAGCCGAAGAGCACCTCGATGTCGGCGAGGTCGCGTGACGCGGCAGGCGCGAAGCTAAGTCGCGCGTAGCCCGCCCAAGCGGCGAACGCGCTAACCAGCGCATCCCGCACCACCACCTCGCCCAGTCGGGGCGACCAGTTGGAAACGCTGCAAGCAGGCAGTCAGGCTTCAGCTAGCGCAGTGCTTTTAGACGTGACACACCTTTGGAGATAACACGCTTTTCCGCGTCGTGCAGCGATGGTGACAAATAACACGGGAATGTGTGGCCATGTACGCCATTTTGTGGGCGTAATGCGACATCATCTCGCACATGGTTGTCCGCAGGGGGGTGCAAGACGGGGCGCTTGCACCCCCTTGGAAAACTCAAAAAATAAAATATAATAAACAAAGGATCCGATACACGAGTCTAAATAAATTGAGAACGCGACGTTTTTTTGTGAAAAGTTCGGGGTGCGGATGACGGAGCTACGTTTGTCAAAACGGCAACAACGCGGGCTAGCAAACAAGCACATGGCGGTATCGTGGAGGCCGGATCTTACAAGTATGTGAGATGTCTTTTGTTCCAGCCCGGCGCACCAACCACGAAGCGCCGCCTTCTGGATCCGTCGGAGCGCGCCTCGTCCGCCACGCCACACCGCGGCGACTTCAGCAACTGCAAGCAACGTCGCGACCACGTCATCTTTGGTTCGACGGTGGCTTTCACAGCGTTCGTTTCATGGTTCAAACTTTAAGGTGTTCATCAATTTTCACTCCTGAAGATGGCCCAGCGAACTGCGCCGAAACTTTGAAACTTTAAAACGTCAAACTTAACTTAAAACTTTAAAACTTTGAAACTTTGAAACTTTGAGGTCCTGTTTAGGACCGACAATCACTTTCAAATAGAGCAGAACCGTTAAACACGTCGAACCAACATGATCATTGCTTTTCAATGATTATTGAGATGTTAAACGACGCAATGTATTGACAACTGGCTTTGAGGCATGCAGGTCTATTGGCGTCGAGGAATGATGAGAGTGATGATCAACCTAACAGGGAACAGGGGAAACCCGGTGCCGGCACGTAGCCTACTCCTGTCGAAAAGCACCAACGGGACCACCGCTTAACGTCCCTTCCGAAGGACGGTGCAACTGGAACAGCATGGGATTCCTCCACTAATCCGTTTGCCAAGGGGAGTGAAAGAGGAGGGGTTGTTTCACACCTGTTGCGTCTGGTTGTCCCACTGGCCGGTCTGCGGAAGTCCGCCGAACAGCTGGACGCGTTTCACGGCCGCCTCGAGCGCCGACTGCGTGTAGATCGCCTCGGAGTCGGCCGTGCCCGCGGCCAGGTAGCCGAACCGTCGCATGAAGCCCAGCTGTAAACAAGCAACCATTTTGTAACAAAGCAACCATGTTGCAGCCAAGCAATTAACAACACGATCGCATACAACTTCACTTTAGTTGTGTCTCTTTATTGTGTGCTCACCTTCAAATAACAACAACCATTCTGAATAATATTAAAATCACTTCAAAAATACCTGCCTACTCGAGGACTCGAACCCCGAACCGTTTGCTTACATAGGAACTGCTCTACTATTGAGCTAAGCAGGGCACAAGCCTAAAAGCTTAAAAGCTTTAAAGCTAAAGACCTAAAAGCTTAAGAATATTAAAATCACTTCAAAAATACCTGCCTACTCGAGGACTCGAACCCCGAACCGTTTGCTTACATAAGAACTGCTCTACTATTGAGCTAAGCAGGGCACAAGCCTAAAAGCTTAAAAGCTTTAAAGCTAAAGACCTAAAAGCTTAATAATATTAAAATCACTTCAAAAATACCTGCTTACTCGAGGATGCAGAAGCTAGAATTCAAAAGCTTCATCTGCGGCAAGTGTGATCAGTCGAACACTCTTTTTCACGTTCAACTGTCACATTTGCCCCAGATGAAGCTTACACTACAGACAGCTAAACGTTGGGAACTTAATAAGTGCATTCTTAGCTCTTTTATCCAGTTAATTAACAGTTTTTTTGGAGGTTTTAATCCTCCTTATCGAGTCTGGAATATCAACGACCAGCCAGTGCAATCAAGTGAGCCGTGCGTTCGAAGCGAACTCACCGCGGCTGAGTCGGGCGCCTTCTGGAAGGGCGCGGCTGCGCAAACGGCTGCGAGCAAGAGCAGCACTGCGCATGCGGCTGCCATGTCGGCTACGTGCGTGCGTTGAACGGTCTGAGAGGCCGTGCCGTGCGTGCTCAGTCTTTTATCTCGTTGCCACGCCGAGTTCACGCACGCGCGCTGGCCGGCGAAGAGCTCGAGAAGGCCGGGACTCGAGGCGGACTGAACGCGAGGCGGTGTGAATCAGACGACGTGACGTCACAAGGGATTGCCCGAACGCCGCCGGCCATGTCAGCGACCGCAGCGTCGCGCGGCTTCCTGGATCCTTCTTCGCACCTCGAGGGATGGCGCCTTCCTGGAACCCAGCCCGGGACTTTCCTTCCCTTGTCTTCCCTGAATCAATGTTGAGCCTTAGGGGCGCGACAATAGACGACTTGCAAAAAGGCTTAATCCAGAGTCAATGAGGCTAAATAAAAACGTATTCCCATAAGAAATGCATTGTCAAACAAATTTTAATCGTCTCTGGAATGACATTTTGCAAGTGGCCTATAGGGAATCTCAGTTTTGGTTTTCTCACTCCAATTTGGAGCCAAATCACTTGTTTTTTCCCACATAAAAAGTATATGCGGCCCCTTGGATCTTGGAGCAAATCTTTCTTCTTGCTCTAACTGAGATTCCCTATAGTTTCAGCCAAGAAGAGCGTGCTAGATGTACCCACTAAGAAAAGCCATACATGGGTTGTGATTGGCCTATCCTGTCTGGGTTAAATGCCAAAGTCAACTTGTATTAAATTACCCTAATTTGTGTGAAATTGGCTTTGGCATTTAAGCTAGACAGGATTGGGAAATCACAACCCGATGTAGCTTTACTTAGTGGGTACATCTAGTATTATTTTCTTGACTGGAACAGGTCTGTTGTGAAGTTACGTTGCACCATATTTCTCTCCATTCCCTTCACTAACATAACATTATGATTGGTACTGGGCGTGATTTCTGTGAAAATAAGTCGACGAGAAAGAAATTATGATCTTAACTCTTGGACGTTCATGAATATGAATATCATCCTCTGTAATACTGGCATATGCACGTTATTTACTGGGAGAGCATACCTTTCCACCAGAGGCGATGGTGACAGTTAACACAGGAAGGTATGGCTAGAGAGCCTATTTTGTGGGTGTAACGCAGTATGCTCTCCCGCAGTATAGACTGTAACTAAGCAACCATGATGTTTGCGCCGGTCAGGCTACTAAATCAGTAAATATGGCCGCCTGGTAAATTCGCGCACCAGGGTTCTATAATACTCTACGTGAGCATTCCTCGTCGACCAATGTACTGGAAATTGAAATTGTTTTGTGTGTGTGTGTGTATATGTGTGCTTTTATTTTGTTTACCTAAAAAACAACACAAGAGTAACAACAAAAGACGGATGTGTGGCTCGACTTCCTTGCGGTCTCGGCCCCGCGGGAAGTTAGGCGCCCGTGATAAGCCGCCCCCACTTAAACGGAATTGTCTGTGACTGACAAACATTTGGAAACAAACACCACTGACGAGTTTTGTGATGGGTTTCTTAATTCCGAAAATACTGTCATTACACATTGAATTACTCGGTCAAATGTATATTGACTGCTGAAATTTACCAAAACAAAGAAAATGCATGCGTTAACTTCATCGCGGTAAAATAAATTACGTCACTGGAGATGACATCAGTTGCCTTCAATTGCGAAGGTCACAGGTCGACGCACATCTGTTGGCCGCTCGGACACGGCGGGGGTGGTTGGGTTCGTGGGGGGGGGGGGGGGGGGGGGAGAGACAGATGAGTCTCGTCGTCAAGCCAACGCACTTTGTTTACTCAATAAACTTGTCAATAAACAATCCGCCATCTTGCCATCTGTCATCTTGCCATCTGTCAACTTGCCGCACGTCGAAGCTTCGAACTCTCCAGGTTTGCAATTCAGCTCGAACTCGAATTTCTCCAGGCTTGCAATCCAGCTCGTACTTGGATCTTTCCAGGTTTGCAATCCAGCTTAAACTTGGATTTCTCCAGGTTTGCAATTCAGCTCGAACTCGAATTTCTCCAGGTTTGCAATCCAGCTCGAACTCGAATTTTTCCAGGTTTGCAATCCAGCTTAAACTTGGATCTCTCCAGGTTTGCAATCCAGCTAAAACTTGGATCTCTCCATGTGTGCAATCCAGCTCAAACTTGAAAGTCACAAATATGCGCATGGGATTGGATGTGTGATCATTCGTGAACGACCCAGTTCTGTTCGGGAGAGAGGTTGGAGGGTTTGAAGCTTCACTCCCCTTGCCATCAACCTCACGTCACAAGGATTAGTGGAGGAATTCCATTCTGATCGAGTTGTACCGTCCTTCGGAAGATACGTTCAGCGGTGGTCCCCTTGGTGCTTATCGACAGGAGTAGGCTATACGTGCCGACACCGGGTTTCCCCTCTCCCTGTTAGGTTCATTATCTTCCTATCATTAATCGACGCCAATAGACAGTGCCACAGGGCAAAGAGCATTAAAACTCTATGGAATGAGGGAAAATCTCTAGTCTCCCTAGCTTTGCACTCCGGGGTCGAGTCGTAGCAGTGTGCACCAGGTCTCGAAAGATTGAATTATGATTTCCAATGTGAAATCCAACGGGAAACAAGAATCTCTCGAGACTAGAGAGCCAGCCATGTTTGTTCGTTGCTAGGCAATGTCCACGAAGCGACCGAGCATCCTGTCGACGGGAGGACTGCGATGGCAGGCCACAGAATCCGAGGCGAAGCTGCCGCAAGCGTCGACCTCGCAGAACGCCTGGTCCATTGACGACAGTGAATCCGAATCGCATCTCTCCCCCGACCCACCGCAGCTGTCGCCCTTCGTGAGTCAACAACCCGAAACTGCCAGGGAGGCGACACGGAGACGGTCCGCTTCGCTTCCCTTAGTAGTCCTGACAGTGGCGGCTCGTGGGTGAAAATGCTCATGAGGCCACGGATTTTGGGGGGGGGGGGGGGGGGGGAGAAATTTACAACAATGGGTCCTAAAAATATCTAGCTCGAGTGGTCGGAGTTGGTTTAGCGCGGAGGCGCAAGTTCCCTCGCTTCGGACATTGTTGCCATATTTGCTCGAAAGTGCGATTTAACTCATTGGATCTGCCGGCAACGGCAAGCTGTCGGAAACGGCATCCATGTGCAAACCATAAAAATGCATCACAGCCTATTTAGATGCCACTGAGGACGAGACGATTTCGCCTCAGTTACCTATCTCAAGTCAAAACGCTCGTTCTCTCCTGCATCCGAGACTTGGGCAAATGAAAGATAAGTGAATCGAAAACTTGTTCCACATTTGTCTCTACGATATGAGATATAGGTTTACCAAAGTTTTAAAATAAAAATCATAAACGATTATTGTAAAATTGCATGTTTGAGTGAAAAACTAACTGAGGCTGGGCCTCAGTGGCCTCATCTGACTAGCCGCCCCTGAGATGTACCTACTTTGTAAAATATTTTACGTGTGCAATGGTTTTTTTAGAAGCCCCTGATGAAGCTTCCAGACCATTTCGCGAAACGTTAGAAATTTATTTGTGCCATGCTTAGAAGTTTAACCCAGTTAAGTAAACAGTTGTGTTGAAAACTAGTGCCGAGGTTAGTTAGTTGACATGTGGCTAAAGAAATTGAGACTGAACTTAAGTCAGACAGTCTCTTGCGGAATGTCTTCATGGCCGTATAGCATTAGTCGTTGCGGAAAACATGCCCCACCCCTTTCGAAAGTGCGCTTGCGCGTTGCAGACGCTGCGCAGCTGCTTCGGCGCGTCGTGCGGCGCAAGCGCGGTGAGCGCGTCGCTGATTGGTCGGCCGGCCGTGCTGTACGCGGCGTCGCACGCATGCGTGCTGCTCAGTGCGCAGACGCCGCGAGACTCGCAGCTTCTGCAGGGACATGTGAGTTCGAGACCACGGCTTGGTGGATACAGTCTGCAAACCCCGGCCCACCCAGGTGAAGCCTCCGTCTAGACAACAAGGTGGCGCTGACATCGACGCGTACACCAACTGTCACATTTCAACTGTCATTTGCAAAAAGATATCCGCAATCCACGGCCCTCTCGATGCAGTTTTTCCTTATTTCATCAACATTTGGGAATTAATTTAGGCTAGACTATATGCACCTTTGGGGGGGTTTGGTTTAATCAGGTACCTCTATTTATCCTTTCTCAATGCACAGATTTTTTCCAGAATCTTTTGAGCGTTTTTGGGACACAAAAAGTGTCCGTTACGGAACCGCTAAACGGATAAAACTAAGCCACTCTCCACGCTAGAGCATAGGAAAGTTTTAAGGACAGCCGACCGTCCACAGCCCTGTTGACGCTGGCGATTCGTTCGGTTGCAGAACAACACCGTGACGGCGCTGGCTGCCGACGCCACGGGGCGCTGGGTTGCCACGGGTGACGCTGGAATTGACAACGCGCTCATCGTCTGGGACACGAACCTCTGGTAACAAATGCCCCCCCCCCTCAACACCCTCCATCTAAGGCGGAAAATATGGCTGCTGATGACGTGGTGGTCTCAATATGCTGCCTTCCAGTGTTGCCAGGTTGCCATGTGTGTTGCAGCGTTCCAGTGTTGTCGCTGTTCGAGTGGTCAGCCGAGGGATGTCGCCTGCTGGCGCTCAGTCCGAACGCGCGGCTCTTGGTGGCAGTGAGCGACGCCACCTCACCCCAAGTGGCCGTGTTCCAATGGACGCTCGGACCCGACAAGCCCGACGGTAACCATGACAACACCCTAGCCTAGCATACCACCTCGCTGACAACAACGCGCTCCATAATGGCTTTTGCAAACATTAGCACTGTTTTTATTGGCACAACCCAGGCCTTCTAGATCAATGTTCGTTCACGGACAACAAGGGCCAGTGAGAGACGAATGGTTTTAGCTGATCATGTGAAAAATGTTAAAAAATCATATTTTGAATAATGTTTCCAAACTCGAAAAGGACTATAGAAATTGGCGTGGCATTTGCATTTCTTCATGGGGAACGCATTTGTATTTATTTATATAAAGTATAAGTATGTATTGACTCTGGAATGGAAATTGTGAAAATAGACAGACAACAGACAATAGCTGTTCAGGCCGAAGGGTCTCTCGATCCGTAGCTAGATGGCGTGGCTTTCTTTGACTGCATGCTGCCCTAAGCCTCCTTGACTACACTCGAAGTGCGATGAAATGCTCGCGCCGGTTGCCCATAGTCACGTGATTGTCATTGTCGTTGTTGCGTGCTGTGTTTGGTTGCCGTTAGCAACGTCGATGCTGGAGGAGTTCGGCCGGCCGAGCCACCTGTCAATCGGCGAGAACCTCGAGCTGGCCGTGACGTCACCGAGTGGCGTGGCCTTCCTGGCGCAGTGCGCAGACGCGACGGGCGGTCTGCGCACGCAGCTGCCCGACCTGCCTCGACCGGCAGGCGAGTCAACTAACACGCTCGCCGTGTTGCCAAGTTATCTAGTTGCCGTGTTCCCAATTGTTTTAAAGTCTCGGAATTCTCGTTGCCCGTGTTGAATCAAACGGAAATCGAAAAAATCCCTGTCAGTCTCTCACAGAATATCAACAATTATGTGATTCATGTACAAAATAAGTTTCACAGAGTTGCCTTGGCAAGCTTAGGCTGTGCTCACACCGATGCTTTTGAAAAGAAAGTTTTAACATTGGTTTTTACGAGGCAAAGAATTTACTTTGCAAATATCTGGAAAGCTCCGCGGGGCTGAAAATGGATGAATCTCTCACAGAATATCAACATAAATGAGCCCTGTTTTGATGATACACGGTGTTCAACGGTTTTTGTCTGTTCAAAGGAGATCGTCGCGCGTAACAAGGACCTGCAGAACTGACAATGTCCATTGCAAAGAACAGAACCGTTGAGTTAAAAAGCACAGTTTAAGTTCCAAGTGTTTAAGTGCTTTGGTACGCTTAGGTTTTGGACGGACTAGTGTTAAAAAAAATAAAGTACTAACACCGGTTCTCATGGGACAAAGAATGTGTTGTCATTTTTTGAGACCAGGCAAGATAACTCGGTTACGTATATTCTATACTGAAAGAGAGCATACTGCATTACACCCACAAAATAGGCTCCCTAGCCATATTTTCCTGTGTTAACTGTCACCATCGCCCCTGGCAGAAAAGTATGCTCTCCCAGTAAATTGAGTGTAAAGTCTATACAGTGAGAAAGCATACTGCATTACACCCACAAAATAGGCTCTCTAGCCATGCCTTCCTGTGTTAACTGTCACCATCGCCCTTGGCGGAAAAGTATGC
>QKMV01003792.1:0-10982 GCA_003287335.1 Lednia tumana
CAAATTTTGGAAATCTGAAAAGTAGCCAGGCATTATTACACTATCATCTCAAGAATAAAAAAAACCTCACAGCTCTATATATAACGGTCTTATCAGGGTTAGAAATTTGGCAGCCCATTAAAAAACCTTCTATGCTAAGCACTCTTAAGCATACCTGTCAATGCCAAATGCCAGGAAGAAAAAATTGCGTTTCCTTAGTAACGGGGGAAAACTATTTTCCTCTTCGCAAGACGCGCGCGCATGCAGTCTATGTCCGCTCTTGTCGAAATAAAGTGTCCGTTGACAAGAAATAAACTTTTAAAGCCAAATACACGGCTATTTATAATTTTAAGAATATTAAAAGTGTCCGTTCTCCCTCTTTCAGATTACCTACCACCGTATCACTCTAAACACTTAATACACCTTTCTTATTATCAGCGACTACACAGTTCGATCTAGGCTCAACCCACCTAATAGGCAAGGGCAAAATAAATCAATTTCTCTGAGATGGAGAAAATCTAGGTTCGAGTCTAGTGCGAAAAAGTCACTCATAATGAGAACAGGAGAATAAACGATTGCAGTGATGTAGGGAGGGGCAAGGGGGATCGAAAAGAGAGAGAGAGAGAGTGGCCACATTGATGTACACGGAGAAAACACAGGCTGCAGTGTCGACGTCATTAGGTGGGATTGGCAGACTCGTTGTGCGTGCCAGTGCCAGTGCCAGTGCCAGTGCCAGCGCTATTTCACATACAATTCTTTAAGCATATGTCTAGTTTCTAATCTTAATTAGTTTTCTAAAAACGTGTGGTATAACTGAGTAAAAACGGATGTTCAGATGGCAGAACGCTTTGGATCCCAAGTTATCGCAAAGTCGATTGCGGCCAAAAGCTGGAAGAATGAAACGGGAAAGCGTCCAGGCTGCCGGGCTGCCAACTTCAAACTGTTCAAATAGCGAGTACACCCGGCAGTAGCGCTCACGGCGGGCAAGCCAGACGTCCTCATTGACGTCACGAGACGCGCGCCTAGCCTCGTTTCTGCACGGAAGGCTCTTTTTATCCTCCTTAATTTTGCATCGGCTTCTATGCTTTAAGCGATGTGGTATTATAATTTAAGGTCGGAAGGGTCTTTCAAATAGCTTTTTTTACACTTTTAGATTGCGATTGGTTGCTTTGGGAACGTGGTGTATACAGCAACCAATGGTATTCGAAGAGTTTAGCTTACTGCAGGGCTGGTTAGAATACCTCACGTGTTCTTCCGTGCTCAACCACCAAAAAAATGTGCAGTTATCAACGCTTTGGAAAAGTTGTCATTCTTGACTCCATAAGGACTAAAAAAAACGTATCCCCTTAAGAGTTGGGAAAATTTTTCAGTTTATTTTGTTCCATCTTCGCATTGCTCTCAAAACGCAAACACGTATTATCTTTTTACATTTCCTCCTACGATGTATGGCAGGCGACCTTTGGCACTTCTTAAACTGACATGTATTTAGTGGCTCAAAAACGCTTGCTTGCGACCGCAGTAAAAAAGGACGCAATGGATTGCTGCAAAAGGCTGGTGCCAGAGCTTCGATGTCAAAACAAACTTCCCATTAGCTTGATTAGGTGTGAAGCAGGCATATGCACGAAAAATAACATCATGACGCGTTGTCAGTACCTGTCAAATTCTGAACAAATTCTGAATTTTCAAAATGACATATCTTTCCAATAAAATGACGATTCTCCGTCCGTTAAAAGTAAAGAGAATGCAATCTGAGCTTGAGTCATTTTGTCAATTGGCTATTTCTTCTGCAATGCCAAATAAACCGGATGGCATTTCGGCGGTTGTCTGCGCTACATCGCTACATCGCTAAGTTTGTTTAGGGATAACAGCGCAGTGGCGGGGACTTGTGGAGCCGATTATCCTCCCAAACACCCAGAATCCAACGAAATCCCCTAAATCCCCGCTGAACATGGAAGTCCAACGTGGTGATTGATGCGTCCTTTTGGCATAGTTAAATTCACTGGTACATATAGTCAATGCGAAAACCGGCTCAGTGGTATGTGAATGCGCCAAAAAATAGTTTATTTTTATTTTTGTGGTTTTTAACGACGCACTGTATTGACAACTGGCCCTGTGGCACTGGTCTATTGGCGTCGGTGAATGATAGCGTGATAATGAGGATGATGATGAACCAAACAGGGAAGAGAGGAAACCCGGTGCCGGCACGTAGCCAACTCCTGTTGAAAAGCACCAAGGGGACCTCCGCTTAGAGTCCCTTCCGAAGGACGGTACAACTCGAACAGCATGAAATCCCTCCATTAATCCGTACTGTCGAGAGGTGCATTGCAAGGGGAGTGAAGCTTTCGCTCTAACTCAAACACTCCAGCCTCTCTCCCGAACAGAAATGGACCTTGGTATCAATTGTCACCCAACCAACCTTTGGTCCACCGCAATGTTGCTTAACTTCGGTGATCTCACGAGAACCAGTGTATCCAACATGCCAAACGGTTTGGTGGAAAAAAAAAAAAAAAAAAAGTCTCCAGAACGTATATGAAAACGTGTAAAATATCAGGAAGTAAATTGGCTTCAATTGCGCATCGAAGTAAATAAAATAAAAACAGGGTAACACTCTCACCAAATGCAAGTATGGTTAATTGGTGGTTTCCAGAGCCCTCTTTTGATTGTTCAAGGTGTTCTACGGTTCTGCTCTGTTGATAAAAAAATTGATTGAAGTCGTTTTTAAAACCGTCGAACACCTTGAGCCAAACGCAAGTATGTTTAGATTCAGACACACTAGAGACGCTCACAATTACACAATCGATTTATCACGTATTATTTTGCAATTAATCTTGTCAAGTCAATTACTTAAGTTCCCTTTATCGTTCTCTCGATGGGTACCTTTATCAGACAAGTGGATTTTACTATCACTTGCGTCAGCGTAGACAATGCATTATGCTATTTCGCTGAGTAAAGACTACTCTTCAATACGTCAAAAATTGTTTTGAAAGTTGTTGTGCTAAAGAAGGGCATACTCGTGCCATGTGTCAACCTCAATTCACCCACTTGTAACTTGGATTTTCATCCGCCAAGATGAGATATTTGTCTGCGCCCGTACTGCTGCTGCTGCTGTGCTTCGACGCCAACGTGGAGTCAGCCAAGATCCTGGCTTTGTTTCCGTTCAACGGGAAGAGTCACTTCGTGATGTTTTCGGCACTTCTGCGGGGCTTGGCGGACCGCGGACACGAGGTCACTGTTTTGAGTCACTTCCCGCGCGACACACCCATCCCCAACTACACGGATCTGGACGTCAGGGGAGCCATGCAGGTGACGTGAGCTCACGTGCAATTTTCGCTTATCTTGGATAGACAATTGGTTAAATAAAAACGTACCACCACCTAAACTTAGTACTTGCGTCTTCAAAGGGGGGTTACTTTTCAATGCGATTACGTATAATGAAATTCCCTACGCGTCGCGAAATGTGTTCTTTGGTTTTTTCAACGGTAAATCTACCTACGACTTTACCTTTGAATTTACCATTCAAAAAGTTAAAGGACCTCCTTTTTTGTTGTGTGAAACGTTTGCTGAATTAGTTTAGACGTAAAACTTTCCTACGGTATAAAAATTAAAACGATGGTTTTGCGCAATATCTGCACTTTTATTTGCGTATGTGGTATAGTGATCATCACGAATTCGCACTTTAGCTTGAAAGCGTTTGATTTTTGGGGAAGCCTGATTGGGAAAGGAGTTGGCAAGGGAACAGTCGTGCTGTGAGGTCAAGAAACTTTACCTTGTGGAATGTATGTGGGAAATAACGAAAATTCTCAACCAGTAAAGTCGTTCACCAGGATCGACGCGGGAATTTCCGATTGCAAACGAGTTGACCGCGCTAGCGTAATTTGAGACAATTAGCATGTCGGCTTCACTTCCCCTTTCAGTTAATGAAACAACAGAATTACGTTTAATTGATCATAGTTTCTGTTAGTTTAGGAACTTTTGGAATCAGTGCCATTTGACTGGCTGAAATCGTTGAGTTTTGTGGAACGCATCACTTTTCCTTGGGTAGAAAACGAGGAAGTTTGCCATATTCTTAACCATCCACATGTGCAAAAGTTACTGCATACAGAAGAAAAGTAAGTAGCTGGTAATAAATTAAACTATAGACAGCACATTATTCTGAGCTGAAGAAATAAAACATAGAGAGCTCCCGAGCTCGTGAGCACGTAACTGTGAATTTCATATTTTGTTTCGATTTTTCCCAGATTTGATCTGATCATCACCGAGATATTCAGCACCGACTGTTTCCTCGGTTTCGCTCACAAGTTTCGCGTTCCTTTCATCGGCATGACGTCATCGGTGACTGTTCCGTGGGCAAACGACAGGGTGGCTAACCCTGACCACCCCGCCTACATCCCTAGCTACTACGTACCCTACACTGACCACATGACCTTTGCCCAAAGACTTATCAACACTCTACTCACTTTAGGGGTAAAGGTCGCCCATAAATATATTGCGGAAAAACCTTCGCATGAAATCGCAAAGAAATACTTTGGGGATGATTTGCCTCCATTATCAGAGATAGCAAAGAACACCAGCATTATCTTGGTGAACAGCCACTTCAGTTTGAATCAACCGAGACCATTCGTTCCTTCTGTTGTTGAAGTAGGAGGACTTCACATTGAAGAACCAAAGAAGTTACCAAAGGTAATTACAATTTATATGATATCGGGCCACTGGAAGTAGGTATTTGGGGTTCGTAAAACTAGTAGTACAAATCACCTGTTTCCAGGATTTAGAAACGTATTTGAACGAATCCGAGCATGGTGTGATCCTCTTCAGCTTTGGATCGCTTATCAACTGCACATCGCTACCCCAAGAGAAAATTTATTCAATGCTCAACGCTTTTGCCAAATTAAGGCAACGAGTGTTGTGGAAAGTGTCACACATGGACAGATACCAAATGCCGAGCAACGTGAAAACAGTGCCTTGGATACCCCAGCTCGACGTTCTCAGTAAGTTGGTCAGCAGTGTGGTGTCGTGTTGATATGTTATGGTAGTTTACGAATCGTGTGAAACAAAACACTGTAATTCGTATTTAGGTCACCCAAAAGTGCGTGCGTTTATCACGCATGGTGGACTGATGGGCACACAAGAGGCTGTCTACGCAGGAGTGCCTCTAGTAGGCGTACCACTCTTTGCCGACCAGCATTTGAACATTGAGAAGTATGCACAAGATGGTATTGCTGTCAAGCTGGAATACGATGACATTACTGAAGAATCGGTCTCGAATGCAATCGACAAGATCTTAAACGAGCCCAGGTAGTCATCAGTTCAAATTTGATTAGTTTTATATGCTTTTCTCATGGTTTTGATTTTCAGGACAGCTTTTCGAGAGTCCTTTTGGTCTCGTTACGAGTCATATTTGGGGAAGAAGGTTTTCTGTGGTTATAATGAGATTACAGTTTCCTTAAAGGGTCTGTTACCCCCTTAACTAAAAAATGTCACTTCTTACTGGCTGCTAGCTAGAAATTTAGAAAGAAAATAATAATTATTGCTCGCATAAAAGCTGTAGGAAAAATAGTCAAAGAAGTCATGGTGCTCAAGTGAAAATCTCCTATGAGAAATCACACATGTAATTTCGCATTTCACGCAGCGTAATTTTGGCCCCAAAAAATAGGGATTGATGACTTGTTCATTTCTTTCTTACGAAATTGGCTTTGTATTAGGGGTAGTTTATTTTAATTACAGTCAAGTGATTGCCTAAGGAATGTGTCGTGCTTTACACGTCTCTCTGTGCTTCTAACGCGCAGATTGAGTGACCACGCGTGCTGAACATAATCTTATTATACTTACTTTTCACTTACTTTACTATACTTACTTACATAAATATTTAAATGCACACTGTCATGTTTTTCTGATTTTTATAATATTTTTTGGAATGTCATTTTAAACTACCATCACGCATTCAAGTCTACGTAAAAATTTTATTAGGGAGGTTCGCATGAGTTCAGCACAGAGGATGACAGCGAGGATAGTCGGTGATCCCGTCCAGAATATGGGGGACCTCCCAAATTCAAACAGACGTGTACTCTTTGAGCGGCTAATTAAGCCTCGCATTAGAATGTAATTAATTGCTGTATGTCACTTGACGAACTCGTGTATTTCATGTACAGGTTCAAAGAAAATGCGGAACGTATGTCTCGACTCTTCAGAGATCGGCCGGAAACGCCGTTGGAGACGGCTATTTTCTGGACGGAGTACGTGCTGCGACACAAGGGTGCCCCACACCTCCGCAGCGTCGCAACGGATTTGACACTGCACCAATACCTTTTGCTGGACGTCGCCGCTGCGCTAATACTCGCTATCGCCGTTGTAATGGGTGCGATAAAAATGTTCGTTCGGTTTTGTACTACAGTTAGATGTCGAGCAGACAAACAAAAGACCGCCTAAAATAAGCCTGTGTGTTATTTTTAGCTGTGGTTTGCATCAGGAAATAAAATTATCAGATATTATAGTTACTGATAGATTCTTTTCATTTTGATAAGTGCACGCTTTGCTTGAAGATGTTTTCGCAATGCAACTACTTATCATGAAAGTTCACAGATATGTGATAACCGGCCTTGAGTAGATGTAATCTACTTAATTAATTACATCACACCGCCACGATCAGCTGCCATGCTGTACTTGATAAATAAAGAACAGACTTCAGTGTTGATAAGCGACGTAGCAGTAAAGACGACAAGAAATGTGTCGCGTGTGGCTGGTCGTTCTGGCGTTGGCCTTCTTGGGCTGCGTGAATTCGGCCAAGATACTCGCTCTGTTTCCGTTGTGCGCGCGCAGCCACTTCGCTATGTTCGCGCCACTTCTTCGGGGGCTGGTCGACCGTGGCCACCAGCTGACCGTGGTCAGCCACTTCCCTCCGGACAAACCCAGCGCCAACTATACGTACATCGACGTCAGGGGGTCCATGCATGTAAATAGTGTCGCAACGTTACTTTTTATCTGGCAGACGAACTGAGAACTAGAAAACTAAAAAGAAACTGTTTCACAAACTGGGTAGTGAATGCTAGGTAAAATATGGTACAATCACTCTGTCCGGACGTTTCATGGACTATGTGGATTACTTATTCAGATGTACCATCCAAGCTTTTCTCAACATACAGGAAAAGTTTCTAACTACTGAAGAAATTGACCTCGCAGTTCACGAAAAGTCGGAAAAGTTCTAGAGATGTTGCTTAGCATTCATTACCCAGTTTGAAAACTTTTTTTTTTTTTTAGCAAAAAAAGCCAAGTTTTTGGATCATATATATACATGCAATACAATGTTTATTCAATCTGGTGGGGCTAGTGAATAATAGCAGATAGTGAGAAGAAGGAGATGCATGGAATGATTTTGTATAATTTATAGAAGCGGCAGAGATTTTTTTTATAAAAATGTTCATGGAGAGAAGGCGAAGGAAGAGGTGGTGGAAGAGAAGGAGGACGAGGAAGTGTCAGGCTTGATTGGCTGTTGTGAAACTGTACGTAGCCTAAGTTGTAGTATCTTAAAATCAATGTCTACACTGATATGTTAATGAATTAGCACATACAAAAAAATGATAAGGGTTGATGTGGCTCCATGGCAGCATAACGCTTAATTTGAAATCTTCCTCTGTATTTTTTTTTGCTTAGGACTACACCAACGATCTGTCGTTCGAATGGTTCCTGAACATGAGTTTCGTCGAAACTGTGACTTTTAATTGGTCTGACAACGAAGATATTTGCGTCCACGTGCTCGGCCATCTGAAAGTTCAAAGCATCCTTCACTCCGACGAAAAGTATGAGGAACCCATGTCGATGTTATAAGTACCAGAGGTGGAAATTTAAAAGGGAAAACCGGTTTTTCTTCTGGTTTCAGATTTGATCTGATAATAAACGAAGTCTTCGGCACCGACTGCTTCCTCGGTTTCGTGCACAAGTTCCAAATCCCCTTCGTTGGTATGACGACGTCGGTGACTCTCCCCTGGGCAAACGAGAGGGTCGCGAATCCTGACCATCCGGCCTTCATCCCCAACTACTTTTTTCCTTACACGGACCGGATGACTTTCTTGCAACGCCTCGTCAACACCGTTGTCGGGCTTGGAATCAACGTCGCCTACAGTCACCTAGCGGAGAAACCGTCTTTTGAAATGGCGAAGAAGTATTTCGGCGAAGATTTGCCACCCTTAGCTGAGATCGCGAAAAATACGAGCCTAATCCTGGTGAACAGTCATTTCAGTTTGAATCTTCCACGACCTTTTGTTCCTTCTGTCATCGAAGTTGGAGGACTTCATGTTCGACAGCCGAAGAAGCTACCGAAGGTTAGAAAGATTTTCTTAAATTTAATGCGAGCGAAACTAAATATTGAAATCAAGGGGGCTATATTTTCCACATAGGGAAAACGGCGAGTTAGCTTTGTGACCACGTATCTGAACCAGAAAAACTCGTACGGCGCCCATATTTACCAGCATCGAGCTTCTAGCGGTGCCTGAAAGCTTAATGTTGGTAAATATGGCCATTAAACTATTCTGTTGGTTCAGATTCATGGTAACGTCGCGAGTCCGCAAATTCACGTCTCGGAGCGATAAAGACTCTATGGTTGAACCTCTCTGGGAGAACTACCAAGATTTTTTAGACCCGTTACAAAACGTTTCTGTGTGTCTATCGGGTTGCGATCTGTTTAGAAAGAGGCTCATTTTGATGTTTGTGATTTCACTTAAGAAAGCATATAGTAATTACTTCGTTGCACTGAAGGATCTGGAAGAATTCCTGGACGAATCCACGGACGGGGTCATCCTCTTCTCGTTCGGATCAATGGTGAACTGCGCAACTTTGCCGATTGACAAGATAAATGCTTTTCTGGAAGCGTTCTCTCGAATCAAGCAACGCGTCTTGTGGAAAACACAAAGTCTGGGTGGCTTGAACACGATACCGTTTCCAGACAACGTGCGAATCGTGACGTGGTTGCCCCAGCTAGACGCACTCAGTAAGTCTCGTTGAAACACGTTCACAAGTTTCATAAAAAACGAAATAAAATGGAACGAATAAGTGAGTGGGTGGGTTTTTGCCAAGTGCAGATCATCCGAACATCCGTGTTTTCTTGACCCACGGAGGACTGATGGGTACGCAAGAGGCAGTTTCCGCTGGGGTTCCCCTGCTGGGGGTTCCGTTCTTCGGCGATCAGCGACTGAACATGGAGCGATACGTGTCCGAAGGATTTGCAATTTTGTTAGAATTCAGAGACATTTCTACCGAGTCGCTACTTGTAGCTTTGAACACAATAATTAACGAGCCGAAGTGAGTACGTTTGTGTCGGTACTTGTGTAGTTAGGTCGTGTCATTATTATTATTATTACTTCCCACCAATACTATTGCAACACCTACAAATGTAGAATAAAATAAACAAAACTAAAAAATATTGCTTGAGGGTGGCAACAATAAGCATCGTAGATACTACATAGAAAATTTGAAGAATTTTAAAATCACTTCAAAAATACCTGCCTACTTAAGGACTCTTGAAATTAATACGTGTAATTAATACCCGTGTAAACGGGTTTAAATTTGTAATCCTTTACATGAAAAATTCGTTAACTTAATTTCAGATACAAAGAGAGCGTTATGCGTGTATCAAGCATTTTCAAAGATCGTCCTGAGTCGCCCTTGGAGACTGCGCTTTTCTGGACGGAGTACGTCATCCGCCACAACGGCGCTCGTCATTTGCGAAGCGCCGCGACGGAATTACTACTCTACCAGTACCTCCTTCTAGACGTCATGGGTGCCCTACTGCTAGGCGTCTTCATTCTATTTGTTATTTTGTATACATTAACTAAGATTTTAACCGGGCTTTGTTTAAAAAAAACAAAATGTGTAAGGGCAGCGGATTTAACTAAAAAGATAAAATAGTATTACTGTACCTCACCTTCTTCTCGTCCTAATAAAAATGAACGCTTTTGTGTTTAAATGTAACGCTCCACATTGTGTTGAACATATAATAATTACGCTATAGGAAATTTGTTAAATAAGTTGTTACAAATGTATGACAGTGCGATAATGTATTGCACTTCGTTAGCTTTATCGTTTTGTAGCATCACAGGGATGTGCGCTAGACGCTGCGTACCGCACCAGCTGATTCATAGCAGACACCAAGAAAACATGGTATAAGAGGTAGCTTGACTTATTATATCTAAAACTAGCCAAAAGAGGCAATGTAAGCACGGGCCCAGACCAAAAAGAGGTTATCATTACACACCAAATCAAAGGGAAGATTGGGGGGGGGGGGGGATCTTGATTTAACCATTCTCATATGAGAGATATTTTTCTCCATGGCGACCTCTACAGTTTCCACTATATTTTCACTCGAACGGTATATAAAATCAAGGCTTCACCCCCGACGAGTCAGTCCCTGAAGATGACGGCGCCATCGCCGTCGAAACGTCGGTCTCCCAGTTTTTAGGCCCTTTTTAGGGCCGCCAGCTGTTTCTCAAGAGAGCGCCACCGCCAACATGAATAACATCTAATGTTTGTCCCTTTCGGTTCCGTGCTTGCACCGGCTTGTTTTTGGCTAGTTGTTGGTACATTTTGCGGGAGAGTTTTCAGCAATGAAATTCTTTCCAAAGAACAGGACTGCTTAAAATAAAATCTATTTTTTCCAAAAGCAAAAGAGGCCATATTCAGGTGGGGGAGCATTGGTCTGAAAACACGTCCACTAGAAGCATTCCGTTCTCTTTCAGCTAATCTATCCTCCATCTGTCATCAGTGCTCTTTGAATTTTGAATTCATTGGCTTTAAGCAATTCTCTTTCTTTCTGACGACTTTTCTTCCTCAGTCATTTATCAACTCTTCTAATTCTGCATCTTTCTCTGTTAAGCGTTCGTCTTCGCGACGATTTCGTTTCGTGGTAACCTATTTTGAAGCTCGAGGCTTGAGCTGTTGCGTTGCTTACAACACTTTATACAATACCGTGCTGTTATTGCCGACAACCGATAAAAGGGGCGGGGGGGGGGGAGGGG
>QKMV01003793.1:0-10982 GCA_003287335.1 Lednia tumana
ATAGTTAGCGAAACGTTGGCAGTTTAGTGTCAGTTAAGTTTTCAGCAGTTTAACCCAGTTATTAACAGTTTTTTCAAAACTATTGTGCTGAAATTAGTCAGGAGATATGAGTCTCAAAAATTTAATATAGGTAATTTATTCTTAAAAGATCAAGGCTTTTCAAACAAACCTTTCAATTTCTTCGTTCCTTTTGGAATCCTTTAAGTCATAAACAGCTGAGAAAGTGAGAGAATTTACAGATGCAGCATGCTAACCTGTGGGAAAACTAGCAATTGTCCCCGTTGAATATAGATCTGTGAAATTAATAACATAACGTATTGGTTCTATTTAATTTTTCAATACTTGTAATCTACATAGAATGTATGTTCGCTCAAGGAAATATAAATCGGTCGCTGGAGAAGAGACGACTAGCTTCAATGAATATCAGTGGAGCAAACAAGATCTGCCATCTCTTTTATTGGACAATTCACGATTCCTTTAGTGCCCAGCTTGTTCCTTTAATATTGAATAATGACAAGACTTCAACAACAAAGTACCAGCAACTTATTTACCGACAGATGCTTGCAGAAACTTTGGCCCGATCCTTGAATCCAGGCCTATTGCTCGCGCCACCTCGGAAATGTCCGCTCCAGTCAACTCGCAGACGGCGGAAAGAGAGTTGATGCTCGAGATGCGTTGAGCTAAAAATGCATTAGCAGCCTGAAAATTTGAAATGACACCAATTAAAATGAATTCAGATTAAAAAATCAATGTTAAAGTTTTCAAAAAAACTGTTGGTAAATGGGTTTAACCGCTGAGAACTTCTAACAAACAAACTCCCAATGTTTAGTATCAGTGAAGTTTAGTGAAGTTTAGTTTAGTTTAGTATCAGTGAAGTGAAGTTTAGTTTAGTTTAGTATCAGTGAAGTATCAGTGAAGTTTTAGTACGCAGTTTAGTATCAGTGAAGTTTTCAGCAGTTTAACCCAGTTATTAACAGTTTTTTTAAAAACTCCCAACGTTTCGCTTACTATATGAAAGCTTCTTCAGGGCGAGTCCTGAATATATACAGTTAGCAAAACGTTGGGAGTTTTGTTAGAAGTTCTCAGCAGTTAAACCCATTTACTAACAGTTTTTTTGAAAACTAGTGGAGAAATTAAGCAGAATACACGAGTCTTAAGAATTCTTAAGTTAAGAAGGTCTATATAAGATTAAGAAGGTACACTTCTCATTTGGGGAAGCATATCCGGTTGATAAACTCGGGACCAAACCCAGCTTGCCAGATGGTTTCCACAGCCACAATCGTGAAATCCTGTTGTTTCTACATAATATTTTTCCCCCTGAAACTATTCGCAGACAAATATTTAGACGGAATTTACCAGAAATAAGCTGGAGAGCTGTGGGACCAAAGCCCAAGTGAGTTTGTATTAGGGTAGCTACCGACCTTCTAACGTGGATTCTCTTCAATACCGGTAATGGTTTACCAAATATTTCTAGACTGCAAAAAAATCTTGAAGAAAGATAGATTAAGTGAACTGCTGACAATGAGTAAATATATATATGGGAGAAAAGAATGCGACATTTTCATCTCTCTTCCATCCGCATTGAACTACTATGTATACTGAAGAAGGCATACCCATAGCAAAATGTTTAAAAAAATACTGCCAATTCTTTCAACTCATTTACTTTATTTTCTAATAGTTAATTGTTAAGCACTCTTTCATATTTCCACTCAAAATATATTCCAGCCACTGGGCACTTCAGAACTATTGTCATTTATCTAATTTCACGTTACAAGAAACATACATTTCAATTAAACTCTTTGTGGTTATACTCCGGTATTTTACTAACACAACATTTGAGACATGTTAGCACGTCAATCTTCAGGCAGCTGTAAGGTGGTTTTAGCATTCAACAACTTTTGGAAATACTAGGAAATATATTTAAATTAAACACTTGGCTCATCTCACCAGTTTCGAAAGCTCTGAAGACCACGTGTTAGTTGTGAGAATGTTTTCCTTTGAGATCCAATGCTCGTAGACCCAGCTGAGCTCCTGAATGGCAGCCTGGCCCTCAGGGGTATCATCCCCTCCAATCAAAACTCGGTCGGCATGTAAAAGATTATCCACGGCTGTTCCTTCAGCAAGAAACTCCGGATTTGACAATATCTGTAGGTTTGGAGCAAGAACAAAGAAGTTAGGTGTTTTTTCTTCTTTGAGAACTTGACAATGACTTTCGTCGACCTAAGCACAACAGAGCTGCGTTGAAAACTTGACCAATGTGTCTAAACGGTCAAATGCTTTTTGAGGCGGAAATAGCAGCAGCAGCTAGGAAGTTCGTTTACGAAGAGAACTCCGAGGAAAATTTACAATATTTTTGGCTAAGTTTGGCCACTGTTATATATTTCAGAGATTTTGGATTTTGGCACTGGAAAATGTAAGATTTTTCATTACAGCCTTGGCACTGCATTGTATGCAACAGCATGGAAAACAATAAGAAACAGTGGGGAAGGTATTTTTTGAAATTATAAATAAGATGTGTGTTACATTTTTGTGCTGTTTGTTGGTAACTGGAACCCCACTTAAACAGTTAATAATCTTCTGGATCATAAATGTTTTCACAAAGTAACAGATTATCATGCCACTTGCTCCTTTAGGCATCCATGATGTGCTATATTATTACTTACCTCGTAGTTGACTCCCGGCCCATTGTTAGCTTTCAGAATGTTGAGAATGCTTTCTGCTGCTCGCACAGGAACTGTGCTCTTTTCGACAACAATCTTATTTCCCGTTGCCATTTCGGCGATCATTCTTGCTGCTCCCTCCACATATTTAAGATCAGCTGCTCTGCCTTTACCATTGCCAAAAGTCTTAGTTGGTGTGTTCACTGATATGAAAATTAGATCGGCTTCCACAATAGCTGTCTTAATATCCGTTGAAAAGAACAGGTTAACTCCACGACATTGCTTCACAACTTCGTATAAGCCAGGCTGAAAAACAAATAGGGTCATATTTTTGATTATTTTTGATTTATTTACACTAGCCACTAAGTGCTATTTAAATCTCACAACATAAATTATTCATTATATACAAGTAATTAGTTCAGCAACCCTTATTTCCTTTTCTTTAGGGTGTTTGAAGCTTGTTAAATCAATATGTTTGAGGTTTTCTGGCAAGCCACATTTCACCTAGATATTAGATACTAAAATCATTGGAAATTGTTGGCTATTTGACTACAGAACTCACCTCGAATATCGGGAGCTTCTCAGAATTCCACTGGGCTATCCGTTCGATGCTTTTGTCAACCACGGTGATTTGGATGTCTGGACACTTCAGCGCCATCACACTGCATGTTGGACCCCCAACGTAGCCCGCTCCAATGCAGCAAATCTTTTGAACGACCATCTTCCTGCAATAGGTAGTGCCGCAATGGTTTAATAGGCAACGTTGTCAATCTGTTGATTTGTCAGCCATACATACATTTAACTGATAAGTGGACAAATCTGTACACACTACTGTACTGTACCTACTAGTACTTTACAGTACCTGGCTAGTAAAAATGGATATTACCCTACATGTCACATTTTGTATACGCTATAAGCTTGGTGTTTTCGTGTTAAGATAATTGTATGATGCACATTTTCTATCCTGTTAATTGGTGTTTCTTTAGTTTATTTATCTTCATAGACCATCAAATCAAGTCCTGTTTGTTTCTCTACACATTGTCTATGTCTTTGTCATGAAAGACGGAAGTATAAACTGGGTTATAACACCAAAGAAATC
This sequence comes from Lednia tumana, assembly GCA_003287335.1. Classification (NCBI taxonomy): domain Eukaryota; kingdom Metazoa; phylum Arthropoda; class Insecta; order Plecoptera; family Nemouridae; genus Lednia; species Lednia tumana. Next base: position 3,760 of record QKMV01003793.1, read on the forward strand.
TTTAAAGTTTTCATTGCAAACCATAACACTGGTGAAATACTAGTTTGTTTATTACACTTACAGTTTCAGTATTTTGAGGTTATGTGGGTGTAACGCCTCACCCCGTTGTCCGTCTTTCAAGCAGATAAGTATAGGGACTACGTGGCGAACGGGATCCTTAGGTTCGGTCTATCAATTGGATGTTTTCGTCCTTCTTCACCGATCTCCTCGCCAGTTTAGCAGAGAATGTTCACTTTGTCAAGCACAAAACGTATATGCTCTGTCGAGGCCCATCCCACACTGGGTTCTTAACCCTTCTCTGTCTACTCCCAACTGTCTGGCCTCAGGCTCGAAACCGAAGCATTTACCTCACATGCTGTGATATTGCGAGATAACAAAACCACACCGACCGTACATTTATATATAAGACTTTTCAGTATAAGCAGCCAAAGAAATTTAATTACTAACGAAAATGTTTCCTGTCGCCTTCGACCCACGTGCTATTTGGCACCTCTACCTGTCATATGACTGTCAGACATCATATAATATAATTCAATCATGACTCTTGCATTAGTTACTGTTATTTCGAATATGGATTATTCGAACGTAAAAGGACGAGTACCTGCTAGCTTTTTTTCCTCTAGCTGGATGAGCACGTAGAACGTAGGTATTAAAAAATAAACATAGTTTATTACATTGGGGTTTTAGCTATGGATCCAGTGAAACTTAACAATACGCTGACTAAAGATTATGACATCCGATTGGTTGCCATGGTGGGGGGCTTATAAGAAAACATATTATTACTGATAAGTTCTGCACCACTGAAAAAACCAAATCAAACTAAGATTGTTATTTGTTTTATTTATTGCTCATTCACCCCGCCAACAGTAGGTAGTACCTACAAACACTGTGTTTCGAAGATAAATGCTGAAAGCAAATAAATCCCCATCAGTGGTTGCAACTGTTATCTTTTGAGCAGACAGTTGTCAATAGTTCGATAGCTCTGGCAACTCCTTTAGATGCTGCGTATTTTATCAGCTTCAGTGCTTCGCTGAAAAAGACGAGTATAGATACATTGACTTTTTATCCATCAACTTGGCCCAAAATGTATCGTCTAGTTTTACGCTGACTCGATCGGCACTATTTTGCAACCCATTTTTTTGTGCGCGAGCAATAATAAGTGGAATAGATATTGGGAAAAGCAGATACACCCCTGACTGAGGGATCGAAACGGTAACACTTCCTTTGTATAACAGTGCATATGTCTAGGGAAAGGGGTAAAATTAGAAATTACTTGACATTTCAACGAAAAAAAAACAGAAAGCAGCTGTGATACTGGCCACAATTTAAAACGGGCTGCATGTGGTGCATCAAAATGTCTTCACACTTTTCAGAGCGTCGTACGCACAAATGACCCGCAATCGTAAAATAGCTCCGTAGGGTATCTATCATACCTACCTAAAAAGCTCAGTATAGAACCAACTGAATTATTACGTTACTGTCAAAGCATGGTCAAAGTGATGCTTTCACTAACTACTATTGGCCGGTGTGATGCAATGAATTCGAGCTGTCCTTTTTATTTCACAGTTATTTCACAAGGACGAATCTAGCCTATAACGCTATAGCCATGTAGATAACATGCGTAATTGGGTACAGTAACCATCACCCGCTGCAGGCACCGTGGCCATCACACGCTAGTTCTAATGCAAACAAAACAATCTTTCTCACCCTCGGGCCAAACCGGACCGATATCCTTGCAAGTGGCTGACGGCGAGATTGTAAGATGCTGAAGCATGGCCGTTATCGGCAGCTAGCCGAAACCATTTGATTGCCTGAGTGTGGTTTCGCGTCAAAGTCGTGCCTGGAATTTGAAATTTCTTCAAAATGATGAGGTAATTAGGTACGTGGACAATCAGTGGCTGTCTCGGATTCTTGCCCAAAATGTTGAGAAATATGCTGTGCAACATTTATGTCAGACTGGCTCTAAAAAGCTACGGGGGCAATATCATCACGCAAGAGGGGTTTCGGGAAACGGAAGGCAAAATAGAGAGTGCATTCAGTCTGCTCGCGCTTGAATAATTTGAAAGACGTTGAAAGGCGTGGAAAGAAAAGAGACGTGGGGCGCTTGGAGCTCCGACAACCAAACCATATTTTTCTTTCGCCGCGAAATTTGGTTCAGCCCATCGGGTGGGTCTGTCTATTAAATTATAGTTTTACAGTATCTCTTATTATAGAAAAATATAAACAAACCCAACGCCACGTGAATTATCACGGAGACTCGTTTGGAACAGAACAATGACCCCTAATGGCCGATACCTAAGTATGAAAACCGATACTAAATCTAAAAATTTGCGCAAACTATGTCTGAAAGCCAGTTAATTCTGGGCCAGTCCCCATCCACATGTCATGAAGCTGCTTCTTACGATTTTGCCGTAATATAATTAAAATCTTCTTTATGTTTTATGTGCGTTTTTATAACCTGAGAGGCTCATACCGCCTTAAATCGATAAAGCGATATAACAAAAGCAGATCGCTCGTAACCTCTCGTTGGAATGAATGGGTCGAGCTGGTTTATGGCGCACTGTAGTGGGAGACGATCTGCTAGGGTTGGCATGGTGACGTAACAAGGGTTCAAGCTTTGGTCAAACTTGCATTGACTTTGAATGCCGCAAAGGTGCAAACAGGTTGGCGACCGTGGTTGAGCGGATCAAACCCGAGCCTTCCAAGAAGCAGTAAATGTCATGGATGGACAAATGCGTTTATAACTCCGCAAAAAAATCTTCAAGAAAAATGTGTAACGCCCTTTTTCCCACCGTGCGGTCGATTATTCGGCCGACGAAACTCAAATGGCAGGAGGGAGATTCGATACCGATTGATTTTTGAAATTCTAAATTGCTCCCGCTGCACGAGCTTACTCATAATTTTAGATGGCCATACCTATAACATCTTTACTACATACAAACGATACGACAAGTTAATCAACCTTCCAAAAATATTTCGTGTAGGTACCATTTCAGCTTCCCGATTTATTCGATAAAAAGATAAAATAGACTGCTGATTGATTGATTATTGTGAGCGACGTCATCAACACGGCATTGGCCTTTTATATTACTGCTGGACAGCAGTCATCAGAAGGACCTAACACCATTTCCGAAGATTGTCCGCAGGCGGTTGCTTCAGTTACGAGATGAATGATGAATAAAAATCAGCCAATTATCAACTTTTTAAAGCGACGAGGGCAGGAAGAGGATGCAGGACACAGGAAGGTGGCTGCCCCGCTGTAGAAGAATTGCGTGGGAGCAATCCCACGTATTGATTGGATTTTCTGTTTTTATTATTTACTGAGCACCAAAGCTTTTACGCCAATAGTATGCCAATGCCATGGCCATAAGGAAAAGTGGATGAAAATGACTCATCGCTTTCATGGATCCATGCTCTCAAAAAAAGATGCTGGAGCGAGACTGTTTCGTAGAAGGTTTATTCGTAAGAAGCTTCATCAAACAAGACACTGAAGATAGAGAAAAGAGAGAGAGAGTGATTATTCCTTCATGGCCTGGCATATGATTTTATGTAATGTGTTTCGTATGTAAAGGGTCTTACAGAATCAAGGAAGATTATGTATAAAGTGCATATCGTACTGGGAAATTAATTGATAATGCATTTCTTATGAGCAAACTACCTGACTTCGAGGCTGGCATTAAAATTATAACTCAGGTTTATGGACATTGCCCAACGGACACTGATAAGCAAACTTTTTTACTGCATCTGATATATAAGATCAAATACCGGCGACGGGCGTGTGTTATGAAAATACGGCGCTGTATTGGCGTAGGTACCTACAGAATATTATGAGGTATGTATTCGAGTCATAGTTATATGAGCTGCATTATTCTAAACGATGATTTCTACTTTGATAACAATTTGGATACCTCAATTTCAATCATTATTCCAGTGTAATGGGACGACACGCTGAAATCATCATCAAGAGAATTACTGTTCGCAAAATGAGAGGGGAAATAGTCGTGGTGTATCGCAGCGTATCATTTCGGTTAGTGACCTTCATTATTATTTTTACCTACTATAGTATTTGCTTTATTTAGGATTGCACGGAATTTTGAAACGTTTCAATGATGGGGCTCTAATGATGGGAATGTCCTCGCACTTGTTATCAATGTTAACACCCCAAACATGTTATCTGTCAGAATAGATGGGACTGGCTGTGTTGTCCAATATCTCGTAGTCCAAGTGCAACCCTCACATGCCATATTGCTATGAAGATTTTAGGATTTATTGTGCATGTAGGTAGACGGATTGGGGAGGCAATTTAGTATTAGGCAACACAGCTATGAGCTCGAGTCAGCGACCAAGTCATTGCGGGTAGATCACCTTAGTCCTGTCAAATAAACATTGATTGCAACAAAGATAACCCTAATCACCTCTTGATAGGCTGATATTCAGTGCACTCCTAACTAAATTAAAGACTATACACGGTCGTCTAATCGACCACAAATATCCAATCAATTTCCAAAATTATAAATAATTATAATTATGCTCCAAAGAAACTGATTACAAACCGAGCCGAATGCATAAAAAATCCACCTAAACGCCTGAAGAAGTAAGGAGCTCACTTTACGAAAAGTCGGAAGTTAAACTGGTTGTTTAGCATTCAACACAGTTTTTAAATAAGTTTTTTTTGAAAATTAGTGCTAAGATTAGGAGCTAGTTATGAGTCCAAAGAATTTTATTATTATTATGCTCCCAATCTTCCAAACGTTCTGGAAGAAAAAGGACAATTTTTGCTCAATGGGTGAGTGATAGCGAACAAAGCAATCCATCTCTTGTTTTCGTTTTCGGCACTGCACGCTCAAATGGCATACAGGTTACCGGGATGAAATTATTCATAAACATCAGTCCTATCCCAACGTAGATCTACGTAGATACATAGTGCTGGAAAGAAAACTAGCGATGAGTTAATTTGTACAATAAAACGACCCGAGTGTCTGAAAAATGTAAATTTGCACCGATATCGGGGTTCAATCGTACACCGATATGGAAGGGGGGGGTAGGTTGGACAAAAACCCAAATTTTTTCTGACAAAATGACAATCCCCATGAGAAACAAAACTAGTTAAGGTATACCTAAATTTTTTCGAGAATGCTACTTTGTTTGGAACCTCCTCTTGTTAGCTCGCGCATTTCAGCGCGTGTATGCTTGGATACTTAAATTGCAAAATATTCTTCTACAGCCCGACCCTTTCCTAATATTTACTATTTCCGTGGTTGCGATGGGGCTGCCGTTGAGCCCGGTGCTACGGTGGTAAGCTTAACATCGTAGTGGATATTAGGTAGCCCCCCCAGAATACTGGACTAGATCTGGCAAGCCTCAAAATTGGATCCACACCATGGACCACCCCGTGCTCAGAGAGTAAAAACAAACACGTTTTGGCCATCGCCGCCAGCATCATTTGTTGTTTCCTGTCGAAAATGGCTTATGCTTGCTATCGCGATCCTTTCGGAATGTATGGCTAAAATGGGACTTAGCCTAGAATGAGGGGCAGATTAAGAAACACACGTGGAGTTTATTTTAATTGCTGCAGCTCAAATACGTGGCAGGGTCACTAAACTTGGTAAACCCCACGAGAATTCAACTGGCTTTCTGAAAAGATGTATTTGAATTTTCAAAAAAACTGTTAGTAAATGGGTTTAACGGCCAAGAACTTCTAACAAACAAACGCCCTTTGTAGAAGTCCTTGGCAGTTAAACCCATTTACTAACAGTTTGTTTTGAAAACGAGTGCTTACAGTAGGAAGAAGACACGAGTCGTAAGAATTTAATAATGTATTTGAAACTGTTAAATTTTTTACTTTTTAAATTACCTTATTTTAAGTGGGATATTATTTTTATTTCAACATGAATTAGGTAATTTAAAAAACTAATAACTATAAAAAATTGACACACATTTTGTCAGAAAGACAGTTAAATTCTCGTGGAGGTAACCAAGTTTGGTGTCTCTGCCACTTACAGTTTAGCTGAAGTAATTATAATAAACAATATCCACATTTATCGCCTATTGTGTTAGCGATGGTGTTAGTTTATCGATCTTATGCCATTACCTGTTGTTATCATCTGGTAGTTTTCCAAGATTATTTTCTAATTCCCAATCAATCAGAAACTGTTTATTACACCAGATGTATCGCAATTTTTGCAGCATTATGCCAATAAAATAGTTAAACAATCGATCATTACCTTATCTCGTAAATTATGAGTCGCTGGTCAGGTGAATTGCGGACGTCATGAGGTATACGCACTTTATTTGACAATGGAATTACCTTTTTGAAAAATTTCCAATTTACCGAAGAAATATTAAAGAATATGCTACATTTAGGACTAAATGTGTAGAGTATATAGGACAATAAGCAGTTTGTGGTTGAACATGAAAATGAATACATGGAAAAATGGCAGTTACAATAGAATTCCAATTCAATGTAATGCAATGTAATGCTACACAAGTCAATTCAATACAATACATTGCTATACAGTACAATACAATGCAATGAAATGGAATGCAGTGCAATATTATCAAATACAATGCAATGCAATACAATACAATACATGAGTGATAATAGAGAGTTTGCACCAGGACTGCATTTGTAAGTCACATTTTGTTTATTGTGTGAAGATAATTATCAAATTTGTTATTTGAATCAAAATCTTGCTCCGTAATTTGTAAATTTGAAAGAAGCTCGACCACAACGATGGTGGCATTTCTGCAGGTGGTGCTACCAGGTACATGGTAGCACCATCGTATTTCCAAACGATAGTGTCGAGGGTAGTCTATACAGTGAGAGACCATACTGCGTTACACCCACAAAATAGGCTTTCTAGCCAGTAGCCATACCTTCCTGTGTTAACTGCCACCATCGCCCCTGGCGGAAAAGTACAGTTCCAGTAAATAAAGTACCTAAAGAGTGGCATTTTAATTTGATTTGAGGGAAAAGATAGCACGGAGACAAAAGGGTTGAGGTCTTTTTGTTTTCCGGGACGTAGAAGCCGTAGCAAAAAGATTTTAATATTCCCTAATCCATGTTTATAAATGGCGTTCTTCTATCATGCAATCATTGCCAGAAGCGAGCCACTACAGTGTTATTAGCCTATCCTTATCAGAGTTAATTTTATTCTGAAAATGTTGCCAACCGCATGGCACAAAATCTAGCTAGTTGATTGCGGCGCCATTTACAACCCTAC
>QKMV01003794.1:0-10981 GCA_003287335.1 Lednia tumana
TTACATATACATATGCTTCAACTATGGAGGTTTATGCTATCTACTTGGAGTTGAAACTGGAGGCTGGTGAAGAAACCATCAATCTGGGCTAGAGAATTGCGTTTGGCCGCTATCTTCGCCGTCATTTTGCAGACATCGGAAGCTGGTACACGGCAGCCTGATGCTAGGCTTCAAGTGACACATAGAGGAGACTAAATTTTAGCACATGAAGCAAGAATAATTCCCTATGTAAAAAGTTAGTCTTCTTTACTTGTAACCGGGTGGCGAGTTCTAAGTTCCAAAGAAAATTAAATAACCTTCCCCAATCACCCCCTAGTTCACGCTCTAACTCACCGGGCCGGAAGAGCACGATGGCCTTAAGACAGGCAAACTCTGCGGGGTCGACGCCGACGGCCTTGTACCGGTGCAGCGTGTCGTTGAGTAGCCGCACGTCGGCGGCCACCTGGCTGGCCTTGCCGTTGGGCACGCCGGACGCGTGCTCCGACACAGAGAAGAGTGGGCTGGCGTCGAGGGGCATGCACCATTGCACGGCGTTAAGCAGGAACAGCTCAGCCCACGCCTCCTCGAGCAGGATCACCTACGGTACGGATCAGGCCACAGCATGAGATAGGATAGGCATCGCTTGAGTAACGGTGTGGTATGTTCGATACACTGGTTCTCGTGAGATCACCAAAGCTAGTGGCATTACTCTGGGTCATGACCGGGTGACCGTATGGTTTGGCAAGTTAGGTACACCGATTCTCGTGCGATCACCGAAGCTAAGCGACATTGCATTGGATAATGGGTGACAGTATGGTTTCGTATGTTTGGTACATCGGTACTCGTGAGATCACTAAAGTAAAGCGACATTGCGTTGGGTCAGAGGTTGGATGGGTGACCGTTCAACCCAAAACCCAGTTCTGTTCGGGAGAGAGGTTTGAGGGTTTAAAGATTGTACAGCAGCTTCACTCCCCTTTGTATCAACCTCTCGACAGCACGGATTACCAGAGGAAACCTCTATTCGAGTTGTACCGTCGTCATGAAGAGACGTTAAGCGGTGGTCTTGGGGCTATTCGACAGGAGTAGACTGCGTGACGGCAACGGGTTACCCCTCTTCTTTGTTAGCTTCATCACAATCCTTCTAATCACTCGACGCCATAGGGCCAATGCCACAGGACGAAGAGTCGAGTGCGTCTTTAAACACCGCATAACCAATCAAAGCAACAGTGTCAGCTGGCGCCAGCGTACCTGATCGCGGAACGGCAGACTGGCAAACGACGGCAAGTTCTTCGCCCACTTGACGGCCATGAAGAGCAGCCTGGCGGACGTCTCGTACACTGTCTCCTGCACGCCTGCGTACAACGGCGCCGGCTCGGCGGGCCGCGGCGCGTGCGCGTGGGAGTGCGCGTGCGACATCGTGGACACGGCGGGCGTTGTGGCGGCGGGCATTGAGCACGAGAGCGAGCGCGGTGTCGGCGGGAGCGTCTCGTCGTTGGTCACGTCGATGCTGTCCTCTGGAGAGAAATACATCTTTATGTAGCGGCCACGGCGGCGGAAGGACTCGGTGTGGACGCCGTCGGCGCAGCCAGCTTGAGAGAGGGACGACAAGAACGCACTTTATAGGTTTATAAGCGAGCGATTGAGTTATGCCTTGACGCTGGACTTTATTAGGACACGCAATAACGGGGTCCAGTTTCGATGGGGCCTACCAATGAGGGGTGAAGAGTTAATGAAGTGGGGGCTTCGCGCTGTCCTGTAAGAAAGCCGCGCATTTTCCAGACACGTCGTCTAAGAAAGGTACAGTCGCCCTAACAGCTACGCGACGCGTAGGCCTCTGCGGGCGTTAAGCCAAACAGAATATCATTCGAGATCACGTGGCTGGCTCACACGACGGTGTACGCGAAGGCAGAATAGTCATAAATTTTAACTTTCCGAAGCTACGAGTTCTCTCTCGCGACGCGCCGCTGTACAGAGGCATAATGACAAGGGCCAGGTTGCCGCTAATTTATATCAAAAGTTGCGGCCACACGTGCACCGGGAAATTTTTAGATATTTACGAGGCTCACTGAAGGACTTAAAACTGTGGAGAATATCATAGAAATAAGGTATACTGGTTGCTACTGGCCGTAGAAAACAGTGCGGCTGAAAGGTGATTACCTTATGACAACCCTATGCATTCCTAAACTACAAAAATACCGCACTGCGTTTTTCTAAGAACTTACGATGAAGTTTATTCTAGGGGCTCATTGTTGGGGTGGCTAAATTCCATGACGGGTCGGACTCTGCAGATGAAGCTGCTTCAAATCTACTCGCGCGCACGTCGACTGATGGGCGTTTGAACATCGCGGATTCGATTGCAAGTGACGTGGACTAATGGGTCTGGAAGCGAAGGTGTATTCCCCAACCCCCTCCTCTGCAACCCCCTCCCCCACCCCAGGCGAGATCGGAATTAATTAAAAAGAGACGATTCCGGGAAAGAAGCAAAGGATTAACATCCGTCCAAACTCCAAAGTTAACGAAGTTTCTTGCCGACTGGGACGGGAGGGAACGAATAAATTATTCAATCTCAGCATAGACTGTCAAAGCGATGTCATGTTTTTTCTTATTTAGTCATTTCCACAGCGAGGAAATTGAGCCATCTTGCCAAAGCCATTGAGCGACAAGAAAGTCAGCCGACTTCGTAAGCCTCCGATTGCGAGTGAGTCTGTCATAACGTGAAATGAAAACAATATCGCAGCGGCGTTTTTGTCCCGAGCGGAAAAATATTGCAGCGTACGAAATGAAGATGAATTCAAACATTCTAAATCCCCATCGTCTTAAGTTCTAAAGACAGTGAATGTACAGTTCCAATTTTGAATGCAACCTATGCAGTGAGAGAGCGCGAGCGAGCGAGTCGAGGGGGGTAGGAAGGATTTCCTATAAAAGAAAGCCTCCTCGTCAAAGGGAATAAAGTCGAATTTCGGCGAGGCCGAGCATTGAGCGTTACGCAAGCAAGTCTTTCATTTGAACGATCATAGGGCTCAGCTTCGAGCTTACCGTCGTCTGGCTCGAACTTGCTCGGAGGATCCATGGTGGACGTGAACATGCTGTGGTGATATCGCGGCGACAGGCCCATGGCCAGCGACACGGGCGGCCTGCAACATCAACATCAACATCACCAATCACGCGTCAGCAATGACCACGAGCCCATGGTCAGCGACACCAGGACACGGCCATAAACACCAGGACACGGCCATCAACACCAACAAGCACGTCACCAATCAACACACCAAGTTTTCAAAAAAACTGTTAGTAAATGAGTGAAAATGGGCTGAAATTAGATTGAAGATATGAGTCTTAAATATGTAATAACACACCAAGTGTCCAACAATCACATCAACATCTGCAACGACGCGTCGAGATTTGCGTTACATACTTTCCATGCCCGACAATCTGTATGGGATCAGTATCATAATAGGGCTAACTGTACCAACACAGCAAAATACGGAACAAAGTATGCTGGGGGCAGATTTTTTTAAAAATATTCCAGTCGATATTTCCCCTTTCTTTTCCCTGCCCATTGATGTACAGAGATAGTTACAGAGAAAAGAAATGCTTAGTTAGTATGCTACTTATGCTACTAGTATGCAGCTTATGCTTAGCAAGGTTCGTTAAAACTAGTGCTGAAATTAGTCAGAAGACATGAGTCTTAAAATTTTTAAAAGAAATGCAATTCTAGCGATAAATATTTCACACAATACGATTCCTGTACAGTTTTTCAGCTTGCGCAACATTTCGATTTTCGAAGCAGCTTGCAATAAATAATCCAAAACACCTACACTGCTTATCAGGCTAATACGTAAAGTTTCTATACGAGAAATGATTAATTAAAATTAATTACGGCTCGAGGCGATATTTTATGGTGTAAGTTATATTAAGTATACTATATCGAAGAAAATAAAAGTAGTAGCCTATAAATTTTTAATGCTTTGCTTTTTCAAATAGAGCACAACGCTGGACGTGGCGTTAACCGGGCTGCAATCAAGAAAACAATTTGTTGAGATGTTCAAGTCTGGCTCTTTTCCGTCGCAAAGTCGCTAAACCGAACCGATCCATGTCCGACTGTTGACCCATCTGGCAGTGTAGGTACTTGCAACAACCCGTCGCTGCTGTCGCCTCAAATCAAATGTCTATTTAATTGTGATGCTAATGCGGATTAGGGTCGCGACGAGGTTTTCATTCGACACAAGCACCCCCTCCCCCCACTCACCCTCAACCCCCCCGCGCGGCGGCTTTGTGCAGGGGACAAATTTGCGCACACAAAAGAATATGTTATCATAAATGACTTTGCGAGCCCTGCAAGCCAAGCCTAATGTAATCCCGCCTGAATGAAGTGGGCTTAATGCGGGGATAAACATATAGTGAATATTTAATTAGCCGTTTTATGACCTGTACAGAGACGACATGTTCTACATGATCATGCGCAGTGTAAGTTATCGCTGGTGCAAGTGCATATAATGGGAATTAAAAAAGTGCATATGTCACAGTGAAATATTTTAGTCTTCTATTGACTCGACCCTATAGCTTGCCGCATGGTGTTTTTCATATTTGTATTTTAGCCCCTTAGAAATTAAAATGCGTAATTTGTGTTTCTATGAGTTAGTTAATAGTTATTGGAAATCAAATCATCACAGCAAAATATGTACACGCGTATTTAGATTGTATGCATCGATTTTCTATCCTCTAAAAGATGTTGTTTTTATATTTAAACAAATCCTTTGAAACAGAGCGTGCTGTACGGCAACGAAAAAAAAATTATTATCATTAAATTGTTAAAATGCAGTGATATGTACATGGTATATTTATCAACCGGGCAACTTTGTACAGTTAATAAGGTCAGAAATCATGCTGCGTTACACCCACAAAACGGCTTAATTGGCCATACCTATAGCTGTGTTACTTTTCCCCAGCGCTTCAAGCAAAAAAATATGCTGTCAAAAGTAATACAACCATTCCAGGCGAATGCTGGGGTAAGTTCCTATGCCAAAAGAGCACGGCTGTCTCCTTACCTGCTCCCTTTCCGTTCCCGACCCTTTGCGATAAGCCTCGGGAGCTTTGCTTGGGAGCTTGTGTGGTCTTCCCGAAAAGAACCACATTGAAGAGGCAGTCCACTCACAACTGCCAGGTCAATGAATCGCCCAAAGAATAGAAGCATGCGAAGGTGAAGCTGGGAAATAGTAGTCGATCTAGGCAGTGTCGTCCCATAGAATAGACAGAACAGCCAGTAATACATGGCCTGGAGTTGGAGTACAATCACGCAATTCAATCAGGAGTGGGTGCTGTTTTACAGCTAGTCAACGTAACCTGGATCTTTGTGACGGTCATCCCTTCAGCAAATCTGTCACACTAAATATCGCCATAATTCGATGCATCCTTACTGCCTGTGTTAATGTTGGGTGGTCTAGATTCGGTTATAGCTAACAGACACAAGCGATTCGAGTTTTAACGTGCAACCTGCAATCCCTTGCCCTATTTATACATATCCTTTCTGATGGCATATATGTATACCATAACTCCCATAACAACGCCACTGCACACAATGGGTTCTTCCTTCATGTAATTCTGTATTAACGGCATGTAATTTTGTAAAAGAACTAGGAAGGGGACAAAAATAAAATGATAAAATATTTACCAATTGAATTTGAATTGAATACATGGGATTACGGAGATGTTGTGGGAGAATATTTGCAGTTATAGGGAGGACCGCTATATGGACCCAGATTAATGTGAAATGTACTGTACTTTTATATTGTGGGTAAAATTACGATTTATCGATCAGCTGATCGGGCTAGCAGGCACAGTCAGTGATCACACCTGGCCGTCTAGCAAATCCAGCAAGCAGTAAGCTAGCAAGGCAGACCGGCGAAAAGAGCTGCAGACCATTGAAGTGTCGCAAACGTGATGGCACGACCCGATGGGCGAGATCAAACGCCTCCGCCTCGCTCTCTTCGTCACAAACAAAGATCGCGAACTAGGCGACGCGACGTGCTCGTCAAAGCAAGGCTGTACGCGTGTGTTTGCCTCGCGTCGTGTCGTGACGTCAAAGATGGCGCCACTCGTGCGTGTCAACGCGGCCCGTTAGACGCCAAGCCACGCGCTGTCGGCGTTGGCGGCGAAAGCAGCGCACAGAGAGAGGGTGGATGGGGAGAGAACTGACGGACTGCTGACGCTGATGGCCGTGAAGACTATTTCTTTCGACGACCCTTATGCATGTAACTGTTTTTACGTCAACTCCAACAAACCATAACCGTTTCCATTTTTGGTATACAGTACATTTTGCAGTTGCATTCGTTCGTGCTTTCAGTCTATTGTGATATCCAAAGTGCGGGCGGAAGAGCTCTCCCAAGTACCAAGAAACAAATTAGAGTTAACGTAGATCGTTTATTTATTAGTTTTTTATTCGATAATGCTATTCAGTGGAGTTTTATTTAAATGTAACTGTATGGGACGACCGAGCGTGAAGAAAGTAACCAAATCTAATATCAATTAAGTTATAAATAGGTTTTTTATTTTTCTGTTGAAAATGTGGACTCGCAACAGACGCCATGTTTGTCGATCAATCCGTGATGTAGTGATGTGTTTCGAGATTCTGTAGTCGCCGCTTTTTAAACTCCATCCCGTTGGAGTTGAAATTAAAGTACAGCTAACAGTTACTGACTACCTGAAAGCGGCATGGAAAAGTTTGCGCACGCAATAGGCAACCAACCAGCTGTGAGCACAGCCGAAAGTGTGCAGATCTGAGGAGAGACACTGCAACGGGGTCAGCGACTAAAGATCTGTCAAGCGTTTGACAGGGCAGCCATTGTGGGCACTCCGCCTCGCGCCAAGCCGGAAGGAAGTCGAGTGCGGATTATATGGCACCATGCATGTGGTTGAGAGCTGGCCCAGGTTATAACTTCTGGTTTCGTGTGTTTGGAGTCAGCGGGCGTTTGAGCTTACGCGTTATAGCGAGCACACGTTAAGTTAACCCATGTTTTAAGTCAAAAGGCGCATGTATGGTGGATTCACTTATCAAAAATATATTGAAAGTTAAAACACAACTTTCCGGGCAACATAACCCCGTCGACGTCTTTTTGAGGTAGAGAACAAAATAGTTTTCTCACCACAATATAGTTATCTCTAGCTGAAGAGGGAAGATGGACATTACAAGATGGACAAAAAAAATCTCAATTGAGATCTACCACTCAATTAGATTAAAATCACTCCCGAAATGCCGTACCTTGCTTAGCTCAGTGATTTAGAGCATTTCCCCGGTAAGCAAAAGGTCCGGGGTTCAAGTCCTCGAGTAAGCAAGTATTTTTGAAGTAATTTTAATATTCTTAAGATGGACATTGTTTTACATGTTGTTTGAAACTTGTTGTGTTGCAAACATTTTTTACGAGTGAGTCCACAAGTTTGTAATTGTGCGGCTGGTACAAATTCAGACAATCAACCCTGGCATGTTGGTTATCAAGTCAGTGTTGGCGCGAACGCTGCCACCAAACGAAGCATGCAGACATCAGTGTTGTACTGACCCAAAGACGCCGACGGCGACGGCTGCCTCTCGGAAGGCGCGCTCCTGGTCCATCTCGGCGAGCGCCTCTGGTCGGATGGTGGCCGTGTTGCGCGGCTGCCTCTCGTTCTGCACCGCTGTAGCACGCAAAACACACACGTCACGCCACGTCACGTCAGCCCTAGCAAAGCCCCCACCCACCCAACCTCACCCCACCCCGCCCAGTCCTTGTCAAACGCGGCGATGTCACTTCACTTCCATCCCGCGGACTGTCATGCCAGCCTACTAATTCAGTCGTCGTGCGAATTAGAGTTAGTTGATACACGTCTATCTCACTGTTATATGTACACGCCAGTGATTTGCAAAGCGCATGGGATGGAATGGATGTTTCAACTAATCAGGCTAATTCCGTTCATTTCACTCACGTCTGCAGTTGGCATCAAAATCCCGGCGCGGCGCGGCGCTGCGCGATGCGACGCAAATGTAACCGTATAAAATGTAATTCGATTTCGGCGCTCCCCGATCCGTTCCGATTTCGCATTAACGCGTATACAGCCTAGTTGAGAGAAATTGAGTTCTCGATTCCCACATCAGCCCTGTCTAATATACCGATCTATAAAGCACCGATTGGAGATACAGTTTTACATGGTCGTGTTGTCTTCAAGGAAACGATTCCCTGCCGTATCTAGACGACCTTGCCACCCCTTAGGGTCCCTAAACCTCCCTACAGAAACATCGAAACCGATTACAGCTTATTACGTTCAAGCCCACAACTTGAAGACATACCGGCTATTTCTTAATGCTTTCTACCATCGCCTAGCTTTCTTGTACACACCTTGAAGACAACGAGCTCCAAATCCTGTCCATCCTAGCTTAGGTAATATAAGCATTCTCGCACAAATCTTGAATACAACAGGCTATTTCTTTCATGCGTTTCCCTACAGCCTTTTAGGGTTTCTTGCATAAGCCACGGGGGTCGAATTGGAGTTGATCGGGAGTAGATCGGGGGCCGGCAGGAGTCCCGGCACGACGTGACTTCCAGGAAAAGCGTCGTCGACAGCGCCGTGGTTCGCCGGCTGTCAGAGACACGCCAATTGGTGGACGAAACGGGATTACGGTTGGGTGGGTGGGTGGGAGGGTGGCGCCAACGGCAACGGAGCTTTGCGACGGGTGACTTTAAGGGTATCGCCAGAATGGTATGCTCAGCCCACGGATTCAGGGGTGCAGTCATAAAAATAGAAGAACGGGGCACGTCGGTCAATATCCCCCTGCGCCAACGATGTGATATTGTTTGTCACCGAAAGACATTAAACTCATTGTTGGCATAATAAAATGAAACTGGGCGAAAACACTCGTAAAACACCCGTATTGAAATCGACGATTCTTTTGCTGTTCTATTGTTCGTTCTTGATATAGCATACTTTGTGTTTTGCCTTCGTGTTTTATTTTTGTCACCGCAGTTGGATACGTGCCCTGAAACTTTGTGTGATTAAAGTTTCCATTTTACGAGTGCTTCTATCACTTTCATTGTTTTAGTTCAATACGTCCTCGTAACAATTGTAAACCTTCTATCGCTATTCCAGCTTCTGTCGACATCATTATCCAATAAAAACTATACAATGAAACTGTTGAAAAACCTCGCGATTATATAAAACAGATACTGAGCTGTTACGTATTCTTGTACAGCTGCAATTAAAATATTCTATTGGCTTGGTAGAAAACATTTGGTAGGTTCCAAATTCGTGTCCAAATTGTTTGTTTTTTTCAAACCCTTCAATAAATCCGTAGGCATGCGTTGGGTGTGATCGTGGTTGATACGCCACCCTGGGCTCCAAAAATGTTTAGCAACAGGACGCCGCTGTGGTCCTCAATGCCCGAAACGCATCCTTGGTAGACTCGTAAGTCGAAACTTGCATGACAGTCTTTATGGAGTTTTCATGTACAAATTACAATTGTCTTTCGTGTACGAGATCTCCTTTACCACGACCGAAGACTTACTTCGTTTGAACGGTTCTGCACGTGCTTTACTTTGACTTGTCGAACTTCGAGTCTGCGCCGCTTTATAAACGTATGAGTTTCACTGTTTTCACACTTTCAAAGACCACCTGTTCAGATTTTCCGCGGTCGGACCCAATTATTGTAATCCAACTCAAGTCTGGTGCATGACAGCTTGGTTGATTCATTTAATAAACTTGAGCCGTTTAGGTTATAAACTGCACTAAATAAACAAGACCCCTAAATTAAAACTCATAGTACGTAACGCTTTCCCTGCGACCAAGATTCGGTAGTCACAATTACAAACTCCAACATTGGCTTGCTAATTTTTGTTAGGGTGTGCCCATTTGTGACATTTTAAAGGAATTTCAGTGCTTGATTTTCACTATCGTTGGTAATAGTGTCACAGCATTTATCAGATTCAGATATGTTTAGTTTCTCAATAGCAGCTCCTCTTCATAGTTTTGGAGATGCACTCTATAATTCGCGGCATGTATTTGCGAAGTGAGTTGTTTACGATTTTCGTCACGTATCGTGGGTGCAGTAAATCTGCCAGGAGAGCCGATAACCCACTTGTCGACTGACTCCTGCGGTATTACCGGGATTCGCGGCGTTTCCGTTATCACTGCACGTGGGTTAATGACGAGCTCTAGCCCCAGGGTGACGGGTGTGGGGGGGGGAGGGCGATCAGCGAGCATTTGCATGCAGGCACGTGACGAACGGCGTCCTCGGCGCCCGACACATTGTTTGAACCCCCTCCCCCCCTAGCCCTTGCCCCAAGCAGCCCTATGCAAATTGTTTGTCAGCGCTAACAATCTTGTTAGCGCGGTTTTACACCAACTAAAACAGACAAAAAGAGAAACACCCGAGCGCGCGACGTCGGCGGAGGGAGAAAGAGTTGATCGCGTCTCGTACATTATAATAGCATCTCTTTCTTGTTACTTTATTCTCCTTCCGGTCCGCTGGGCCGACGACGACAACGACGACGACGGCAACGGCAGCGACGGCGTCGGAGGCGTCGTCGTCATTATCTCGCTCTCAATCCTTTCGTGCATGGCGCAAAGGCGTCGCGACGCGGCTGACTTGCGCCGCGCGTAATTTCGACGCCGCTTTTTCTCCGCTTTGCATAATGCCAAAGGAGCGATGACGACGCTCCGTGTCTCTTTTGTTCCACGGTGTTTCGTGTTTGCGGAGTGCTCAAAGCTTCAGAAAAAAGTCTCGTCTCGTCGCTGCCATTGGAATATTTTTCTGGAAACATTTCCACGTCCTCGTCAACGAGGAAACGCGACTGCATAGTACGTAAGAGAGGCCATAACGCGACCAGCAGCAATGAGCTCGTATTTCAAATTTTCTCGAGCCATGCAAAACGTACTTGTTGTCTCGCCTACTTGCCCCCGGAAGCGAGAATCAAAACTGCGAAGACTTTAGGATAGGTGTCACGTGACAGCTTGAATAATTAGCGAAGGCCAGTAACGA
>QKMV01003796.1:0-10980 GCA_003287335.1 Lednia tumana
GTTTAGTATTTAACGACATAAAAATTCCATTCCCTGAAGATTTTATAAAGTGTTGTCTATAGAATTTAAAATAGTCATGGATTAGTTTAAATACAGATATTAATCTATCAAGCATACATATTGGGTAATATTGTAGTGACTGCAAAGATTGTTGAAGCTCATGGAGAGGTTGATGAACACTTCCGAATGGGCCAGTGTTGGTTCTAGCGTTCAACATAAAAAGAAAGCGTCCCTGTCCGTTGCCAGTATACGTAATCGACGCATAACAAGGCCGGTAGATGCGCAACTTGAGAGAACATCAAGACCAACTGGACGGCCTAAAAAAGAAAAAAAAATGAATGGAAGGAAGAATAATTACAATTCATATCATCGACATGCTAGTAGTGCCATGCGTCACTGACAGTGCCATGGGGTGGCAACTGGCACCAATCGATGAGCCCGTTCGTGCATCAGAGAGTCTAGGGATTCAAGTTGTGTGAGATTTCTAGATTTATTTGTGGTAACTTAGGGTCTCTTCTGGGTGTGTAGTACCGTCCGTGAACGAACCGTTTTCGCAATGTAACAGTATAAGAATAGAATCCATCCACTTTCCATCCACCATCAAGTAGGTAGGACCATTAACTTCTAAGATCTTTTCGCTAAGATTTTTCAGCAAGTTAATGGTTGTCTTTTATTTTTAGATGGAGATGAGAACCCCAAACAGACGTTCGGTAAGTTGTCTGGATGTTTTGCATCAGCCAGAAGTTTAGGAAGATAGGTTATGCAACGATGGATTTACTGTTACATTGAGGAAACTACGCAAAGTGGTTAGGGAAACCTGCCGTGTTGTAGCATTGAGGTGTGTTTGGGGAGTTGGCGATGAGCTCGTGAAACAAAATGGCTATGCTTGACGAAATTGTTGCTTCTTGCAGGAATCTGGGGGCAGCTCCAATCAACGTCAGTCGGCGACCCAGGCTAACAAGTCCGGAGCGAAGCAGGGTTACAATCCATCGTACTGGACGCCCAACTAAGCAGACCACTGCCTGCCATGCAATCCCCCCTTCCCCCTCCCCCGGCCAGCCGGCCCGTCGAACGATACCTTCTCCGAACGCCTACAGGTGCTTTGTGAAAATATATTTATAGTGCAACTGTATGATGGTTGCTATTTGTGCAAATCGAGCATTGATGATTAAAACATTTATGTTTGAAAATAATTGGAATAGAATATGTTACTAATAACTTTTTTACTATAAAATATTTTAATTGCAATGAATAATTTGCCCAAAATGCTGTATGCCCATCATAATAATTGTACCTGTTAAGTAAAATCATTGGTAATGTTTGGATACATAATTATTAATAAGTAAGTAACGTTCAAAAGAGTATGTGTATTCTTTTCTCGATGGAATCATTATTATCTTTTGTAGGTGAAATAATTATACTACTCTTGATCTAGCTGTTTGTGTTTAATAGTAACCCTTTTTGCACATAAATCGTGCACCATATTTTGTGTTAGTTCCGTGGAAAAGTGTATCGAAAGTCCCATGCATGCATATTGCATATGTATAATAAAGGATCTGCCGTTCGCTGGTACCTAATTTTTGTGTTTCGTTGGATTTCAATCATCCGGTCGCTGGAAAGGTAATTTTAAGTCAATTTGGCATTGAATATTCGGACTGTACTTAAAGCATAATGTGGTGTGGTGCGATATTGTTTCCATTTCAAAGAGCTAAATGCCATTAACAGTATCGTTGCTGTTTTTGTCCCTTTTGCTACACATAAATTTACACGTTAGCATATTGTGCCAGCGAAAATATCTTGAACGATAGATCCGATTATTTTCATTGAAAATTGAAATCAATAAAGCCATGCAGCCGCCAGAGAGCGAGCATTGCAAAAGGTACTCACAAAAAAATGTAGCTATTAAGACCAATCTTTGGTGGATTTCAATCAGAGTTTTCCTGAAATTTTTACAGCGATCGGTGCAACCGTATAATGCACGTACAAAGAGCTAGAAAAGCTTGTTATTCTAGCTTGATGCTGACCCGATCAGCAATCAACGATCAGTGTTCAAATCCAACAATTATATCTCGTTACATGAGTATGCGGCAGGGAAACGCAAAATTACCGTAAAATTAGCATCAGTTCATGTCTTCGAGGTAACATTCCCGCAGGCTCATCAAATGCTCGAGGCATTCTTTGAACTCGTCTTCTTCGAGGCCTGCCTCTTGGAACTTGTGTTGTCTCTTGTAAGGGACTCGCTTTACGTCGTCGTGCAAAGCTTCAAGCATGACGCCAAGGCCGCGGCAGCTGTGAAGGCCAGCAACGCTAGGTGCGGATTCTACGTCTGAAATAGAAACAGTGTCACGTCAGTGGTTTGTCTATGCTCCTAATCATTCATTCCGAGGAAAAAATACATTTTAGCCTTACATTGTTGCTCAAACATTTCGTATGCGTACGGAGGGAAAATTTAGAAGATAATATTGGTTTTGTATCGAATGTTCAGGTACTACAATAATTATTGTAAATAGTCAAAATACACAGTTATGAGAGTTTGTCACACTGTGTATCGCTGATTACGTCTGAGAAAGCGATCGAGTATTGCCAATGCACTAGTCCACACGACAGTGGCCAAGCTATTTAGAAATTGCGGATTCAATTCCTGCCACGGGCAATCCAGTTCAATATTGTGATTTTAATAAAACTAGTATAATTCTAAATACTCTCCTCCCTTACACTTTTAGACCTTACCCAAGTTGTCCGCACGCTTAATGGTATCCACGGCACCGAAGGGCCCAACCAGATCAGAAAATATTCGTGGGTAGGGAGCCGCAACTTTGAGTGCGGCGTCGGCAGCTGTAACGTGCGATGCAGTCGAATAACAGTTGAACGCCAGAAACAAGCGAAGCATCTCTTCTCGCGTCGTGCACGAATAGGCGGGGTTGTTGCCTTGGTAACAATCAGCTGCACGTCCGGGTGTTGAGCTTGAACTGAAGGAAAATTAAATATTTGTTTATTTTCATTCTATAGTGTAACAGAAGCCCATTGCAAAACACGTAGAAACATCACGATTCGTGTAGTCGAATTGCCAACTTGAGAAAGTACGTAATCAGCAGGAAGAAATTCCAAGCCCTGTCAGTACAAACCTTCGTAGCCGGCTGAGAGGGACTCCCCGGAGAACAACTGACTGAATCCACATATGATCGTCTTCGAGCTTGCAGCTAGGAGTGAGACTTCGCCAGAGTGAGCCATCAAGTCCCTCCAAAGTGTCGAAAAGGAATGCCTGCTTTAGACAAAGAGGGTTCAAAGATCTGGAGAAAACACTCAAACAAAAGGGTGCAATCTTTATGAGGATGCAATTTGGTCAACTCCAATGGCTTATTTCTCTAATTATTGCTTACAGCAAGGAATAATTGAACTTTACACAACTATTTGTATTGGCAAAGAGGAGTAGGTAAGCTAGTCTTGTAATATTTTCGGGTAGGATAGTACTCTGAGTAATGTCAATTTGGGTGACACGGAATTGTTCTTGCCTTGTCTTTCATGGCGAATGGTAGACCCAGACTGGCAGCTGCTGCCCGCCGCCCTAGGTAGCTGAGACTGCCCACCATCTCGCCGAGTGAGGACTGCCCCGATCGGAGGCGGTAACGCAGGGTGATAGTGTCTAGGGCGGCCGCGATTACAGCGCTGCTGTGGAAGGGTAGCTGCTCCTAATGGGCAAGATTGTAGGGGTATAGTAGTGTTCTACCTAAGTTTAGCATTGGGAACATCCAACTTCGCCATTTTAATGCTTTGTTTAGTGACAGCGTTTGTGTGAACGTGGAGATAAATACAGAAAGTTGCCCGAATACAAGCTGTGGAAACGTTTAACAGCAAATATGAAAAATGCATGTACATAAAACTCGTGGCTTGTGAAATTTAGAAAAAATGATGCATGAACCTCGGCAAATAATATATTATTGCATATATTACTTCATTTATTGCAATTTCATTGCTTTTTGCACTACAATCTGAAGAAGGTTGATGTATTTGGACCAAAAGGTACAGAGTTTATTGTAAAAATATAAAAGGAGTTTTAGTTAGTTATTCATTTTTGTAAATTTTACCTCCACGAAATACTATGTATTATCAATTATTATTTCGTTTCGAAAAATGAATCGTTTAAATCAGAGCAAACCCGTGGAAATCCATATAAAATTCAATTATTATTTACCTAGTTATTTGAAGTTGTTAGTTAAGATGAAAAAATAAGCAAATTTATATTTTTTTCAGACTCCGCTATTGTTTAAAATATTTTACATGCAAATCACACTTAAAAAAAAAAGTTTTTGACATCAAAAACTAATTATCTCTTAATGCGGAGTGCGGCTGATGAACTGCACATAGTCTGTTTTACTGCTACTGCCGCTCAGCCGTTTGATGTGTTTCCACATTTATTGGAGTAATTTTCGTAACTTGGGACACATTTACGGTTGTTTGGAAGAAGCGACCCACCGGGCAATACCCGGTAGCCCAGTAGCCCAGTCTGGCACCGACTTTACTTACATTGTATTTCAAATAAGGATGAAGTGTGGGTTTTGCTGATTGTTTCCAGCCTGATGACCCAACACTTAATGGAACGAACAATGAGGAATGTTCAGCAAGAGTTTGGAATACCAGTGACAAGTTCACTGCTCTGATATTATCTTGAAGCGGTGTTGAGCCAGTGACGGGCACAGGGATCGTGGGGAAAGCAAGCACATCTTTCGATTGATACTCGTCACGTAGATGCTGTATGGTTCCACTTCCCAATCCTGCAAACCCATCAGTTCCATCCAGAAGAATGTGAAATCCCTAGAACAATAGTGTGTTATATTGGGGGGGAGGGGGGGTAATAATCATGTGAAATGATTCGTGATTCTGTACAAACCTGCATATTATCACACTCCTCAGCATAGTTCCTGATGAGATCTACAAACACATCTTGGTATGGATCTGTTTTCCACAAGTCAGCACCATTGTTAAACATGTCGAACGGCACAGTTTCGCTGTCGTGTTCATACTCGCGTACCACGGAGACTGTGCGAGGATGATATCTTGTACGAAGAAAGTCCGACCAAACGTGTATGTCATCCTCCAAAATGGTTGCAGGAACTGAAATTGGAAATAGTATCGTTAAAAAAAATTAAAGCTCAGTTTAGAAATACCAAATAGTGCTTAATGAACAAATTTTGTTGGCAGGTAGGTACCTAATAATTAATTACATATGATGTAAATACTGAGTAAAACGTTTCGGCTGATATTTCACCTTGGTACATATACCTGTATCACCTGCAGAGCTCTTAGATGCATCATTGTCAAGGGTTTCCAAAAAATGACTCTTATTTTCTGTAGGAGCTTTAAGTAACTCAATGTTTTCTTCAGGCCACTCAACTATATTGTATGTAGGATCTTCAGGGCGGTCATAAAGTTCTCCGTTTACAGACAGGTGTTTTAAACTACCTTTGAGGTCCAGCAGGAGGAGGCGAGGCGTAAATGTCACCTCATGCTGTGCGAACAGAAATCATCAATATGGCTTCTGGAAAAATATTAAAAGTTGAGTTTCTCTTGTAATTAAAACGAACATACTCTACTTGTTTGTCCTTCTCTGAAGAGAACGTCGTGATTGATTTCGGAAGGGTTGTTCCCACTGTATTGGAAGCCAGACTCCTGTAACAATCAATAATTGCTTGATGGTTTCTATGATTTACATCTATGTGCACCAACAACCATAGATACAACTACAAGAGTGAGTTGAAAACGGGTTTGTGTGCAAACAAAACCCAGCGATAAAATCACAAGGCATGTAAACAATAGGGCACATCTAACCTAACTTTCATTCTGTATCAGCTTTCCAGAATTAACTTCACACCAACCTGAATATTCCACCAGTGTGCACCGATGAAGTTTGAATAATGGCCTAACTGAAATGTTATTATTTCTTTTCCAGTCATCATTATAGGAAAAGGGGGCAGGGAACACTTATCACAGGGGCTGATCTAGTTCAATCCTGAGCACGTTATTTCCGTAAAATATTAGATACACATATTTCAGAGCTAATAGGACTTAAATAACCATCGCGAAATAAATAGAATATTATTGTCCTTGCACATAATCAGAAACGAGTTTAGTTCACTAAAACCGAACAAATAAAATTAATTTGACAGCTCCGTTCAAAAAGTCAGGCCGCGGTTTGAGTTTCCCAATTTGGCATGTGGTGGCATGCAGTGGCATGGGAGAGAACGAAACGGACGAGCCGATCTAGGAAGCTGCGCTCTACGCATAACGGAGAAATTGAGAAGTGAATGAACAAAGATGGTCGCTTTGCATAGATTTGAAATTATAGGGACCTAGGATACCTAGGTGATTATTCCGTGTTGAGATCATCGTGTATCATTGCGGAAAAGCGAACAACTTATTGTTTCGGGCTTGATTGCGTACAAGGTATTATTTGAAGTTAAGTTCTACCGCAGTTAATATCCTAAAAGCCTTTCGTGTCCTCTTAACCTAAATCTCTTTCTTTGCTTGAATGACAGTATGATGACAGATATGGCAGAATCTATCTTTGATCAATGTTAGGTACCTAGCAATGGTGAGCAGCAGAATGATTAGTATCAATTTTTAGCAGTACGAAGAGTATACTTTTAGCATACTTTTACTTTTTTGCATATTTTGTTATTCTAGGAAGTTTGTTGAAATAGAGCCCCATCCTCCTGTCATCTGCTCCACATGGCGACTCGGTCGCGATGCAAAAAATTTTGGGCACTACCAGATGAAATTTTGTTGAAAATATTTTTATATCTCCCAAAGAGAACTCCTTCCCAAACAGCACAAGTCAGTAAAAGGTTTCAAAGAATTTCGTACGATGCTACCCTTTGGAAAAGTGTTCACTTTAAAAACGTAATATTAGGCCTCGACACATTGGGCTTTGTACTGTCGCGGGGTACCAAGAAGTTGAATATCTTAGATTGTCAGGTGAGTTGGAAGTCCCTATTTTTCGGTGGCATAGTAGTTTAGTTACTGACAAAGGTGGCAAATTTGTAGAGATGGAAAATTTACAATCGCAGCATTTTTGTCGGAAGTCCTGGCAGAAGGTGTCTTGTCTGGATGAAGAATCGCTTGTGCACTTGCCCCAGCCCTACTATTCCACTTTACACTATCATTACTGTGTAAAAAAGGTTTTAAAGCCTCTAAAATTAAATCAAAGGCTAGAATTAAAAGGCTGAAATTTTAATCCACCACGACTAGTTTTGCATGTCTAATAATGTAAAGCGGACAAGGCTGTGGAGCTGAATTGATGTGCATTTTGTTTCACTAACCCTACAGTTCTTGAAACCAGTTTTTCTCAACGATGAGTTACAAGAAAGCTGTGAACTTCGGAACTTGACTTTTGCTGATTACTGTAGTCACAGTGGAGATAATAAATATTCTGGGGGTAAGCACTAACTTTCTTAATTTGATAATTATAAGCATTCTCAACGTTTTTCTATTGGTATTATAAACTGTTTTGTTTTGCGGAAAACAGGCCTTCATTCGTTGTTGAGACGTTGCCAGCAGCTGACGGCAATCAACTTAACTGTGGTGTCAGAATAAGTGAATGATGATTTCTGAAGAGTAATTGCAGAAAACAGCAACCTTCAGACAATACGTTTTAAGACAGTTTAACTTATTTTTAGTGGAGTACTTTCAATTGCTAAGGGATGTCAAAGGTGAGTTGTTGCTGCTTCTCTCACGGTTTATGTTGCCCTCTAATATCATGCCATTTTTACTCTCCAGGCTAGGGGCACTGACTTTCTTAACTTGCGAGGAATGGAGGGATTACACAGTTTTCTGCTGGATGAATGTAAGTTACAAATTAGCATTATTGAGTAGCCTAGACCCTAGAGCATGCATATTTTCCTTTTGTGTGACTTACACTCTTCTTTATGAGATGGGTGAAGCTGATTTGGGTGCCGAATCTTACAGACTAGTGACTGCAAGCAACGTGAATAATATGGGATGAAATCCAACCAGAAAACTTACTTACAATCTTTTGCAGAAACAGATGAAAACTAGGAATTTTCATAAAAGCATTATCAATAATTGTTTTAAAATAACCATTATTGCATCGACATTATTCGTGTTATTGTTCTCTTGTCACATACTTTTGACCTTAAAGAATTCCATTTGCAGTTCCACAGATGTTGCCAAACCCTTGAAAAAATGCCCGAACATCACTAGACTGCACCTTGAAGGTTGCCATAAAATAATGGCAGAAACGATCAGGCATCTTTGCACACTCGAAAAACTAAAATATCTCGACGTCTCTTGATGCCATGGAATAACCGCAAAATCTTTCTGGTAAGTGAATGTCCCTTGCAATTTGCGACCCGTTTGCATTACTCATATGGTGTAGATTACGTTGGTATTTGTGATTTACTCTTCTATGTTCACACATTATGTGCGAACTCTCTCTGGTCTCTCTAGTTCTGATTCTTTGCATTTCACATATTCACTTAGCAATGTTAACGTAAGCAAACCTAAGATTGCAATTTGCCCTATCAAGTCCCCAGATATGGCTCGCTAGCATTGTGAAATTATAACGGTTATGAACTTTTGGCCCAATTTTTCAGGGGCAGGTCCTGGTCACGGTGACCAGGATCTGAAACCCCTCAAAACTTGTACTTTTCCAACACCAGAACCTATATGTGCCCTATACCTATACCCTTGCTTGAGACCGGGACCGGGGTCTGTACTTTCCTCTGACTTGAGACGGGGACCTATATTTTCCTGTGGCTTGAGACCGAAACCGGGCTCTTTAAAAGTTGCTGTTAAATACACAAAAGTTAACCTACAAGAACAAGATACCTACATAAAGAATATTAATATCTTTAAGTTTAATCCTTGTATTATTAATATCACTTCAAAAAGACCTGCCTAGCCAAGGACTCAAACCCTGGACCACCGGCTTACCGTGAGTGTTGCTCTACCATCTGAGCTAAACAGAGTACCTAACCATGTAGCTTAACTCCCCTTGATGCCAACTTCCTGACAGCACGGATTACTGGAGGAATCCTTCTGTTCGAGTTGTAACGTCCTTCAGAAGGGACGCTAAGCGATGGTCCCCTTGATTTATTTCGACAGGAGTAGGCTACGTGCCGGCACCAGATTCTCCCTCTCCCCTGTTAAGTTCATCATCACCCTCATTGTCACCATAGTTTGGGAAGTTCTTTTTGAAAATGAACTTTTCAACAGTTCAGTTTGTTGAAAATAAAAGGAACGACTTGGTCAAAAGCAGTGGCGGCCCGTAGACAGGGGGCATGGTACATCTGGGCAGTCCTTAACTCTTTGAAGCACAAAATTAGAAAAACTTATACAAATTTAGAATACACAGGAAATTAAGATTGAATTGGGTAAACATACTAAGCAAATTCCTTATTATATATATTTTTTTTGGCGCTGATAGGCCGGAAAATGATGGTATAGTAAAATACTTCCGTGCAAAAAACACGACAATTCATGAAAAAAATATTTTAATTGTAAACCCTCACAGCCAGTAATGATTTGTAAAAATATTACAAATGAAACAAGAGTGCTGAGTATTTAAGCTATGACTTTTGACGGTCAAAGAAACAAGATTTGGTGGCGCCCAGACACAGAGGGACATGGCACATCCACTTTGTGCGGCGCTGGTAGTTCGTAACGGTGCATCGTGCGTAGCGACGAAGCGTCGTCCTGATGGGCTGGTGTTTAGTTCACCTTCGTGTTTTTCCATGTTTTGAAAGTTCAAGCTGGGGAAAAAAGAATGCGTTTGTATCATAGACCTTTTTCAGAAAAGTGCACATCGTTTAACGAATTTGTGATTATGTCGAAGTTGTTGCCTGCAAGGTTTATGTTTTCCTCTTCAAGACAAATGACCTTAAGGAGATCCATCTGCACGGAAGTATTGATTTGGTTTTTGACATCTCCATTGTCAATTTCACCAAAGTCACTACAGCATGGAGCCAGCCGTATCCGATAATTCGTCGACAGTAATTTTCTGGCATGTCGAGGTAACGAGCATTTTGCTTCGCTGAAACGTACAGCTTCATCAAGATCGATGGAGTATTGAAAAACATTACATCAATAAAAAAATGAACAACAAACTTTTTGAAAGTCAGTGGGAAACATAAGTGGGTTCAAACTAAAACGTTCACCAATTATTAAAAGAACACGTTCAGTTCAAAGTTCACTAAAAATGAATGAGCTCGCAAGATCTTGAACCTAAGTGCATTCCCCAACCAAGAATATCATCCTACCATTCACCAACACCATATGACCAACGCCACAGAGCGTGTGCATCGTTTGGCATCACAGAATTATTATCACTCTGATGGAGTTGTGTGATGACTGAGGATTTTTCTCACTTTGCAGCCAGTTGCGACAAGTGCGGTCCTTCAAGTGGCTGGTGGCCTTCGACGTGTTTCCCGGACTAGAAGACAGGACAGTGGTGCAGACCAGTTTGACTGGCGTGGTAGTTGATCTGTACACACTGGTAATTAGAGCTACTTATACGTTTTTTAGACTCACATGGTCTATGCTCACATCAACCTCCTAATTTTTGCAATCATTTCCACAAAAAAAACTGGTTTGGAAAATGAGCTGCTATGAAATTTGTAAAAACTTTCTCGACGTTTCATAAACTGCACTGTTTTCTTCTTCAGGGGTAGCAGAAGCTTTTTCCGCTCTGGAAAAGTGAACATTAGAGTTAACAAAATGTCGGGAAAGTGTCTCAAATTTCTTGGCATTCATCCCCAGTTTTAAATCTTTTTAATGTAGAACAGGCAGTCCACAACTGGGGCTAGGCACGGCTAATAAAATGTACGTTTTTGGTTTGTTATCAGTTGTAATCAGAGAAAAATTTCTGTTGCAAGGAAGGATGTTAATACAAGAAGTTCCCATGGAAAAACTGCTCTTTCAGCTGTAGTGTCCAACTCAAAGCTCTGTTTTACATATTATATTCTA
>QKMV01003797.1:0-10980 GCA_003287335.1 Lednia tumana
CGACGCCAATAGACCAGTGCCACAGGGCCAGTTGTCACTACAGTGCGTCGTTAAACACCACTATAAAAAAAAGAGAAGTTGGACGGTTTGAAGCTAGTACAGCAGCTTCACTCCGCTTCCCATCAACCTCTCGACAACACGGGCTAGTGGAGGAGTCACTGTTATCCCGTCCTAACGTAGGGGTGGTCCTCTTGGTACTTTTCGACACGAGAAGGCTACGTTCCGGCACCGGGTTTCCCCTCTTGCCTGTTAGATTCATTATCGCCTTATCATTCACCGACGCCAACAGACCAGTTCCACAGGGGGCTTATCAATAAAGTGCTTCCATAAGCACCACATATTCAACTGAAATAATATTTCTACTTGACCGGTATAGTTTAGATGAAACTGACACCATTATCTGACATTTGATCATTTTAGAGCAGTTAGCCGATTCGCAGATGGCATATTACTCCACGTTACTCTCGAGCAATGCCACGGAATCCCAAGAATGCGGGGTGTATGTCAGAAGCTTGCGTGCCGGAGGCACGGGCACTTGGACTCTGATGCTAAACGGCTCGTTGGCTAACTCTACCGAAAAGTTCATAGTCCGCGAAGTTGGTGAGTTTTCGTCAGTTTTCAGTTTTACCACATTCCGACGTCTCTACAGACAACGAAATATGTTAGTTGCTAGGGTTGAATTTTACGTTAGGGCCGCTTTTTCAGTGGCCCGTTAAGAACTCGACGGTCCGTTATCTTTTTATTACCATGGCAACAGCCAATCTGATATCTTGATTATTTTTTATAACGGACCGTTAAGATTTCACGGCCCACTGAAAAACTGGCTCTTAGTGACGACTTTAAATATGGCTCCTATTATCATAAGAAACGCAAGGAATCAAAAAATTGCCGATAAACGATATGGCAGATCCTGTATGCTCCATGGATAATCATTGAAACCAGTTATGACATATTATCCCTGCGACCAATTTGAGTTTTCTGGGGTTTCCTAGAGAAGGTGTGATTGTGTTAAATATTTTCCGTAAATATCACTCCTTAATTCTTTGTGACACTAACTGGGAAGTAAAAGAAATCGAATGATATCTCGGAGATTTTCCCCCTAATCACCCTCTCCAAGAACCTTGACCCAGAACGCTTAAAAATCTGTATTTTTCAAAGACCACGACCAGGATCTTTATTTTCCTTTTGGTGCGAGGCTGGGGCCGTATTTTTTAAAGGATGTTTGGTACTAAATAAAACTGAACGTACAATATACATGTTAGCTCATTATTAACCCGTATTACCTCCTCCTGGTTATATTTATTTTAACTTTACAGTAATATTACTGTCATTTAAATGTTGGAAGCGGAACCGATGAAATGTAAAGTTTCTTGTCCCCGAGAGAAACGGGAACTATTTCTTGCGAGGATATTAAAAACTGTGATCTTATTTGTCCTCGTGATTAGTGCCAACCACAGACGTGGTCCCGAAAGAGCCAGTTACGATCATCGTAGGGCAAGATCTGTACTTGCGATTTGCGAGAGTGGCCGTGAAAAATTTGATTGAATGCAGTGTGAGCTGGACAAATGGCCGAGCGGTGATTTTGCAGCCAGGTGCCACTGTCGATCCGTTCGTCGAATATTGGGGGTCTGGATTCCAGGGTAAGCTATTTTGCTAACTCCCATACTTCGATACTACATACTATACTAATGGTACTGAGTCTGAACTTATATTATACTGTACTCTGACCTCTGTATTATTCCTTCGTACTATCATGCCTACCTTTACGTAAATTTTAATCAAGGAAAGCTAGTGCAGTCTACATTCAATTCTTAATGGCACTGTCTGTTCGTTTTGTCCGTTTGTAGTTGTACCCGTTCCACAAACGGAAAGTCCGATCAATTTTTTGTTTATTTCGCAGAGTACAATTGCATACACGCCAGACTCTTCGATTTCAACCACCCTTAGAAACTGTACCGGAATAGTTTTGGGGGAAATATATCATGTAGACTTTTGGCATAAAAAATAAATGAACACTGGAAAAGTCGCATAAGTTTAACAAAGATAAAGATGTACCCAGTTATTATTACAAAATTATAGTTAGATATTTACCCAGTTAATTAACAGTTTTTTTGAGAAAGATGCATTTTTTTCAATCAACAAGATGAAAATGACAAAAAAATGAGAATGTTCAGATAGGTCTGCGGCACCCAAAGTGTTCATCACAGCATTTTCTGTGAAGAGAAAATGATTGTTCAATATATTTTTTTTAAGATTCATGACCATCTCCTAATCTTAGCACTAGTTTTAGAAAACACCAATATTCAAACCCAACTTGTACATCACTTTATTGAATGCTGACTTTTATTTTGTAGAAGATTGTGGAGTGAAGGCAAAGGAAATCGGACCCGATGATGGAGGAACGTGGACACTTAAAGCTCGCAATATTAAAGGCGAAATCGTTGAAGGAGTATTCACCGTTCAAGTGATAAGTACGTTATCTACGTAAAAAAAAGCCTTTTTTTAAAGATTTTCAAATTTTACTTCCCAATCTACATGTGGTGCCATGCCTTGTTTATTTGTGTTGGAATTTTTCAGATTCAACTACTTACGTGGGCGAGGATCAAATAATTGTTTCAGAAAGCTATGTAACTCTCCATTTAAGTGCAAACGAGAGCAAATATTGCATTTTGAAGAGGCCAAGTAGTGAAAGGCAGGAACCCAGTACCAAACCTGTGAGTTCTTTGTAGAAAATTATAATATATCTACAGACATTTTGCAATCACAATTCACATTGGAGCATTATATCCTCGTGGTTTGTACTACTGCCTTGATACTAACACCATTGGATAGACAACAACCTACCTATCAAGAATATGGGGCAGGGGGTTTCTAATGATTTTTGTTTTAGTGTGACATAATAATAAATCCGGTGACCAAAAGCAGTACTGGAGATTGGATTGCTACATTTGCTGTCCCTGGACAAATGAATGAAATTCAGAGCAACACCTCAGTTGAAGTGATTGATGGTATAATAATTAGAAATCATTGTTATATTATTTCTAGTGTTAACTCTTAAATTAGCATTGGTCCTATAAAATTCTGTTGTACAAACTCTGTCAAAATGCAAAGAAGTCCACTTCAAGTTTCTAAGATGCCCCTGAAGAAAAAGGACAGCATAGTTTGCAAAACGTTGGAAAATTTTCAATACACTTCTTAGCATTGTTACCCAGTTAATTGTGAAACAGTTTTTTTTTTTTTAAATTAGTGTTTAACTAGTTAGACGTGAGTGTAAATAATTTAATAGCATTAATCTTGTTTCTTTTCATCCCTTATTTAGTTGAAACTATGCACACAAGCTTAACGCCATCTTCCAGATTGAAAGGTGGTCTTGATCTCCTTTGCCGCTGGACCATTTACAAGTACGTCAGCAACACAGTCTCGTCGTGTAGATTTGTTCGTCCTGACGGAGTGGGGTTCTCGCTCGAGGACGGCATCGGAAACGAAAACTACAGCTACTTTGGAGAAGGTGTTAACTTCTCGGCAAACATCAAGGATTGTGGCATAACAATAAAATCACCTGCTGCACACGACGAAGGAACTTGGCAGTGTATGCTTGGAGCTCCGCTGTATGAAATAAAGGGTAGTTTTATCAACGTTCCAGCGTCGAAAAAAGTTCGAGTACTAGGTATGTTCTTACTCAATTAGTATTACATCTGATGAGCACGACTGTAATGAGTGCTGATATACCGGTTTATGTTTTGATTTTGTTATGCCGATTCTCCCTCTGAAAGAAGCTGCTCCAGGGAGCGACCCAATCGCTGTCTCTGGCGGAGAAAAAGAAATCGTAGTGGAGAGCGGCAAAGCTGTGACATTTGGCTGCCGAGCAACTGCCAGTCTCAACTACTGCTGGTAATATAAATCAGTGGAAATTACGTTTGCAGCACGGCCAGTTTACCTGCAACGTATTTTGTCAGCTTGACAAATAATATGTGTAGGCACCTCCAGCTAAAATGTTTCAAAATGTTTTGAGAGAAAAATAATAGAGTTTTGCATAACACTCATATTATAAGCGCGTTGAAGGTTGAGCGCAAGTATTTCGTTTTTTGTTTATTAGTATGTGTATTATTATTACTATCTGCCAAAATACTTAACGCTTAGCATGAGAAAAGATTTATAAGAATTTTTAAAATTTAGGCAAACTGTTTTATACAGACGAATGACTGAACAGATCGTGCTCTAATTTCTTCCGGTTCTTGGTTAAGCAAGAACATTTCCTTGAAATCAAAGCAGTTGTTTGGCCTCCAGGCAGCAAAGAAATAGTGATAAAAGTTTATTCACGAAGTAAAATGTTCGAAAATGCAATTTTCAAGGAAAATATTTTCTTGATTGCACCGAAAAAACACATGATTGGATTTAACTTGCGAGATTTTGCAGGTACCTACTCCAAAAATGTCATCAAAATCGGTCTAGCCGTACGTCGGTGCATCAGTAGAGCGCAAACAAACCGAGAACGCAGAAAAACAAACACGAGATGTTTTTAAAAAAACTGTTAATAACTGGGTTAAACTGCTGAAAACTTCAAACAAGCACCAGATATTAATAGTTTTTTAAAAATAATAGTGCTGAAATTAGTCAGAAGACATGAGTCTTAAAAATTTTAAAACACGAGATGTCTTTTCTGCAGGTACCTTAGCGTCAGATTGAAGTCTTTCAATTAACTAAAATTCCAGGTTCAAACATCCGAACGGCACAGTATTCACTCCCAGTCGTTCCAAGCAATCCAGTACGAGAAGCACCGTGACTTACGCCGGCCTTGGCTTGGCTCTCGGCGACTGCACAATAATGGTTACTGAAGCAACCACCGCCGACGCGGGCATATGGACTTGCAGTTTGGGCATTCAGGGGGAAGCAGACAAGCAAGTTGCAATCAGTGTTCGAGTATCAGGTACGGTCAGTGGTGCCCACGGGAACTTCGCGGCAAGTAACGCGAAATGCATTGGGAACTTTTGCAGTACCGCATTCTTTCTCTATTACCAGTAGTAACTTTGAGAAATGAATGTTCCTTTATACTGAGAGCTAAAAATGAGCTTGAAGGCTCATTTGAAGTTCCTTGTTTTCCTCTTCTTGGAAGTAAATTATAAAATCAAAATCAAGATCAAAATCAATATATTGCAGCAAGATACTACATTTTTCAAGACTAGAATCACTGGGTTTTGAAACGAAATTTAAAGAACCACAAATGCCAGCGGTTTCAAACCAGTGTCATCGGAAAGGGCATACAATTATCTTTGGTGTTTACTTTTTTGGTAATTCCAATGCTGTAAAGACGATAGAAATTATGTTTTCTGTAAAATATCTCGCCAAGCTGGTCAACCGTCAATACCACACTGATCAAAAATTTTGCAGTAACTTATATGGAATGTATTTCCTTGAGAGGAACTTTTCACTTCCCTTTTTTGAGAAACCAGACCTAAACTTGGTTCCGATATTGACGTGAGCAGTCACATTCACATATTTAGCATAAGTTTCACTGTTAATCTCCCGGCTATACAACTGTATTTCATTTCAGAAGGAAACGTTGTTTCAACGGTGCCACAGGTGGAACTGAATACAACTGTATTTCATTTCAGAACGTAACGTTGTTTCAACGATGCCACAGGTGGAACTGAAAGCTGGTAGCTCTGCTACACTTGGGTGTCAAAGCGTTCCTGAAGGTGTCGCGCTTGCTTACTGCCGCTTTGTGCGCCCCGACGGCACTGCCTTCGGATTCACCACTAACAAGTTAGTACCGCCTCTCTCTCTCTCTGTTTCTCTACTTTACTTTCCAATTATTTGTTTGTCTTAACTACTAGCTAAGCTTACCTCTCAAGAATGAAAATGCATCATTCGGGCGGCTGAATATGAATGTTGCTATTTTTGACATCCAACGCAATATTCTATAACTTTTCCTGTCGCTACACGGCACAGATTGGTATGTTACGATTAACACCACACTCTGACATTCAAAAGTTATTCGGAAAGTGTGCAGCACTGGGACAAACCCGAAATAATATGAAAAAGAATTATTGAAATTCATTTGTTTACAGAAGCTACGGATAATACGTTCTATTAATTCAGCAGGAGGCAGGGGGGTTTCCAAAATGCAGGAAAAAAAAAACAAATGATGAAATTCTAGGAAGTTGAAAATGTTATTTTTTAGTTTCGTGTAATGTGTTTTCTACCCCGGCAGTGATGTGGTGATGAGCCGCTACAGCTACTCGGGGCCGGGTCTGGAGAAAGGAGTTTGTGGCATGACGATAAACCCTACCATCCGCGAAGACTTTGGCCAGTGGGGCTGCTTTGCATTGCACGTTCAAAGTTACACCGAAGGACAAGCAAGCATCACCCTTATCGACGGACGAGGTGATTGCCTCCATGCTTTTTCATCAACGTGACTACTTTCTACATAGATGTTGTAAAATGTTGATGTTCTTTCATTATTGTTTTCTAGCTTTGAGCGCTGGGGCAGTGGCTGGAATAGTCATTGGATGCATGGTAGCAGTGATTGCTGTTGGAGGTGTCTTCTCTGCTCGCTATTACCGACGAAAAAGGCGCTAGACAGAAAAAGGTATGCCTTTGAAAAGCGGCTCCTCAGCTTGGCCAAAACTGCAGTATTAACTAGAATAATTTTGCTCTGAAGTACCCGAGATCAAAGCCAAGCATCTTGTAGTCAGATAAAAATTTCTACCTAGAGCTCGAATAGGCAGCTCAAACCGGCAGCTTAATTCTGTGTTCAGAAAATTTAAGGAAAGCAAGTAATTGCATTGTCATTCTATTTGATATTGTTGAATTTTGTATTTCAACTTTGAATGGCTGCAACTTATGAGGTTGGTAACTTTCTTTCCGCTTTATATGAACTCATGCCATTTCATTGCAAACCCTGTTTCATTCTGTATTGATATTGTTTTGGGTGAGGGCCAGGTTTTTTTGTTGAAAAAATGTAACAATAATACCTGCACAAAGTTCATGCTTCTGAGAACCTAATTATGTTACAAAATGACAAAACTAGATGATTGCTCGAATTTTACGAAAGTAATAGCCTACAAGGGAACAAAGAAAGCCCATCTCCAGAAAACTCACAAGGTGTTTCGACCACGTCAAAAACCAAAAACCCCAAAAAAATGAATGAATTGTAAGTGATTCTTCAGCTTCGATTGACGTTGACGACCCGTTGTCAGGAAGCGAGTGTGGCAATATTGAAATGGTACCAGTTCGGGGCATGAAAGATCTCAAGCCAAGTATGTCCGTACTACTTGCGGAATTGAAAAAATTAAAATCACTAAAATAAAAATTGTGAAAACCTGAAAAAAATTGAGTTGTTTCAAAAACTATTTTCAAGCCTGTCCACACTTTCCCATTGTTCCGCCTGTATTATTTGCCATGAAAACACCACGGTGCTGCACTTGCCCCAAAACGAGGGGTATGTGTGGAATGCACCTTCACTTATTTTTTAATCAATAATTATTAATTAATCAACTATCAACATTTCAGACTTGTTAATGAAAATGCGAAAGTGAATCATATTAAGGCTGGTTTCACAAATTTTTCAACTAATTATTGTAAATATTTCGGCTGTAACTGAGCTTCAAAGTCGAACTACCAATAAACCTGCCACACTTACCCTAGCTGACCCTACAAGTAGTGGCATTGCATTGTTTCTTCACAGAACGAACAAAATGTGAAACGTTGCCCGTTGGGTTTAAGTATTGTATTGTTCTAATTAATATGTACAAGTTATTATATTTCCAGCAAACAAATAAATAGGACCCTACCAGCCTACCCAAAAGGCTCTAAATCTTGGTGCAAATTTTATTCTTCCAAATTCTAGTGCGTAGCTCTCCAAACATTGTAGGTCATTGAAATTGATACAGAATATTCTTCAGCAGTCTCATGTTGGCAGGAGCTGTTGTGAAGAGGCTTCCTGAAATTATATTGACCATTTCATTAACTGCCACAGAATGTTTTTCTCAATTTAAATTAATCCCAAGAATCCCCTTCAGAATAACTTACCAACAAAACTGTCTGCGGCATTCTGCTGACTTCCAATAACTTTACAGTCGTTAAAGTCAATTATTTCAAATCCTAAGCAACGAAAACGCTCGTCGGTTTTAAACAATTTCTTGACCGTTACTGGATCGAGGTACGGCAAACCAGAGAAGGGATTGATGAAGTCTGCCCAGTAGCCTGCTAACTTTATTTTCGAGCATATTTCTTGAGCAGCCAACACAAACTGGAAGCAAAAGAAGATCTCAGTTGTTACAGTATTCCGTGTGCCAAGAGCCGCTCGTTAATCGAGACTTTCTTAACAACTGTTAATCTACCAGCGCACAGTTAATTCCTTGTTCACAAGTACAAGTACAAGAGCATTTGCCCAGTAAGCAAAAGGTTCGGGATTCATGTACTCGAATAAGAAGGTATTTTTGAAGTGATTTTAATATTCTTAAAACCCTATAAGAGGTTTGTCCCGAATCAATTTTAACCGCAAAGTGTTAATACCGTTTGCGTACAGTGAATTGAACGAAAATACCAATTTTTATGAAGAGAAAGGAAGAAAATATGATACTTGTACCTAAAACAAAGTTGCAACTTTAAACTGATATCATTTTCTGTTTTACAAATACATTTATTCTTAATCTTCAAAGATCAGGTTGCAATTTCAAAGAAACTGAATTTGCAAACTGGGTCCGAATGCTAAGAAATCATCAAAAACTTTCTCAACATATTGTGAGCTATGCTGTTAACTTCTTCAGGGGCAATTGCTTCATAAAGCGCTTCAAAGCTTAAATCTTCAGAAGTGTACCTATTACACCTGAAGTAGTTAACCGCATAGTTTACAAAAAATTGCAAAAGTTTTAGCAGGTTTTCTTTTTCCATTCAAACCTAGTTAATAAATATTTTTATGGAAAAAAAATGCAAATATTAAGAGATAGACATGATTCTAAAGCATTTTTGGTTGGAATGTATTTTTTATGGCTCTGGGCACAGTTGCACTTGGCTGGTAGTCTTGTGAAGTAAGGCAGTAGTAATGTTAAGTGGAACTACTTTTTTATGTGTAACGTAAAAGTGACACTAGATTTATTTTTCCTCAAGAAGGGAATAAAGTGGTGCCACTACTTGTAAAAAGTAATTGACCTAAAACTGCAGTAGAGTAACCGACAACATGTTTGTGTGGGTGTGTGTGTCATTTGATTACTGTACTCTCGTTTCTTACTCTTCAGTGCCCTAAGCCACTCAAAAATGATTTATCAACTTACATTTCGCACTTGATTTTCACGCCGAGTTTCTGCTAGATCTGTACTCAAAAGAGTTTCTGATTTTTGTGATAGCGAGACAATCGTCAATGATGACCCACCAAGCTCCTTCAATCCAGGAAACATTTCCAGTACTCCTACAAAGAATGGGTGATTTTTTTATAATTCAGATACACAGGTAACAAAATTATAATGAACCACTGAACGACAAGGTATGAAATTCGCGAACTACCTTTACGCAACAGCAGTGGACATTCATTGGCTATGCACTCCAGAGTATTCTCTTCATTTTTGCCATGTGGTGGATCTTCTGAAAGCTGAATGAAAGTTTCATCATTGATAATGTATAAAAATGTGTGAAAAAAGCACAAAATGATGCACTGTAATTAAAGACAAACTGCGTAGTACGTTTTTATTGCTATGTGCTGTGCCTACCAAGCCATTTAATTCATCGAGCTGGCCTGTGGACGTGGGATCATGCCATGCTGGGCCCACACTACCGGGAAGGTAAAACCGGTAGCCTTCTGGCGACAGCAACTCCCAATTTGGATGGTTCTCAGATAAATTACCAAAATCTGTAAAAGTAAATTCAATGGACCTTTAACAATGTTGCATCATATTTTCAGTTTACACCATCTTGTGTTCGATAAATTCTACATTTCTAAAATAATGTGGTTTACCATCTGCCGATGTACCAGCCTTTACTACTTTATAAACATTTGGAGTTTCTGCTGGTCCTTTGGAGTAATGCAAAGATGTTGTGATAAAATTTTTGAAGACTCTTTTAGAATGTTCAGTGGCAAATAGTCGCTGAGATGATCTCAGCATCTGAAATAATTTTTACGTTACACGAATCAATTTCAATTATCTTCGACACAGGCTACAGACAAGACAAGAAAAACAAAAAGAAGACAACACCTTTGACTTTTGACAGAAACGCAGTTGCTCTCATTCCCTCCAGCAAGTCTCGGAATCAACAGCTGCTATTTAGCAGTCAGCTGTTGTGACGTTTTCATTTTCAATGCGCATCACATTCTGGGCGCCACATTCATATTACTTATTCGAGTTGAGTGAAAAAAGTATAAAAATGGAAAAAAAAATGAAGTTAATCTGGCTTCACCCATATATTCTGTTTTATTTTACCTGTCATAAGCATTCTCAATTTGTCATTCCCGTTTCCCAACTCAAAGTATGTCTTTGTGCAGAGTGGAGTTACTTATACAACCTTGTTTCCCATGCCCCGTCCCTTGGGGAAAACTCTCCAGATTCCCATGACGGAAGTAGTCCTTCCCAAAGAGCGGGGCCAACAATCCACCTGTTCTGATGGTACGATTATGTGCAGAGGCAAATGCGCTCGTAAAATGTAGACAAAAAAAAGGTGTGAAAGTATTCGCGATCCAAAGAAAAAAAAAATGCTTTACAATATATATTATCAAATACCATAGAAAATTTTGGGTGAGTGAACGTTTGAATGTTGGAT
Organism: Lednia tumana; assembly: GCA_003287335.1. Classification (NCBI taxonomy): domain Eukaryota; kingdom Metazoa; phylum Arthropoda; class Insecta; order Plecoptera; family Nemouridae; genus Lednia; species Lednia tumana. The sequence continues at coordinate 10,753 of QKMV01003797.1, forward strand.
ACTTTTGGAGACACAAGCGAATAAATGAAAAATAAAACACTCACAGGTTATGCCCCACTATTTTATTAACGCAACACTTCGTTCATAAAATGATAATACCAAGGTCCGTTTTCTGTTCGGGAGAGAGGCTGGAGGGTTTGAAGTTAGAGCGACAGCTTCACTCCCCTCGCAATCCGCCTCTCGACAGTACGGATTAGTGGAGGAATCCCATGCTGTTCGAGTTGTACC
>QKMV01003798.1:0-10975 GCA_003287335.1 Lednia tumana
CTTTGGTCCACCGCAATGTTGCTTAACTTCGGTGATCTCACGAGAACCGGTGTATCCAACATGCCAAACCGTTTGGTGTTTAACCTTTCTTTAAAATATCTTAGCACTATCAACATAACTAAGGTTGCTAGGAAATCGTTTATTTAACTGTTCACTCGTAAAAAAGAGTCCAGTTTCGTAACGCTTCCTAATATAAAACTCGAAACGTACTCCAATGCCAACCTCCTTCTCTTTCTTGTGTTACCAGGTGGTGCGCGTGAAGTGCGTGCAATCGATGCGCACGATCTTCGGCCACGCGGACCGCGCAGTCTCCACGCCGTACATCCACGCGCTGGCGCCGCGGCTGGTGGAAGCGCTGCACGCCGAGCCCAGCCGCAGCCCGCAGACGGAGACCGACCTGGCGCTCACGCTGGAAAGCATTCGCACAGTTGAAACGCTCATCACGCTCGCCGAGCCAAAGCACAGTGAGTCTCGCATTCCACAGGGCCAGCCAGACGGCTACTGCCATCACGAGCTCGAAAGTCTGCCGTTTTTCGACCAGTTTGCCGAAGCTTTATGCGTACAAGTGAAACAGTACCTAGTAGGGATGAATTTGAGCCCATTTTCGGGGAATCCGTAACCCAAAGCCGGGAATCGATTAGAATCAATTCCCGAGAAAAAAACGACATGTCAAGGATTACAAATTTAAAGCTAAGCTGGGTGAGGGGCAACTGGAAAAACCCACCCGATTTTATGTTTATTTTAATTACTGCAGCTAAACCGTAAGTAGCACAGACACCAAACTTGGTTATCTCCAAGAGAATTTAAATGGCATTTTGACTAAATGTGTTTCAAATTTTTATAATTATCAGTTCTTTTAATAACCTCATTCAAATTGAAAAAAATGATAATGTCCAACTTAAAAACAAGGTAATTTAAAAAAGTGAAAAAAATTTAATTTCAAGTACATTGTTTCCAACCAAGTTTGGTGACTCTGCCACTTATAGTTTAGCTGCAGTGATTGAAAGAAACTGCAAATCTGATGTGTTTTTTAACCTGCCCCTCATTCCATGTTATCATGGCTAGTTTTACTGTGAAGAAAACAACAGGTATTTGTTGTTGCCTGAGTTAACATAACCCAACGGAACAACCATCAACTGCCGAATGACAAGAAGCTGACAGTTGACTATACCGTGAGGGGATTGACTGAAGGGCTTTGCTACAACGCACCAAACGTGAAATACTCAAACTACAAACTCAGGCTTTTGTGGTAAAGTGCTGCCATCTCTCTCACTTTCATTAAATTTCTGTGTTAGCTTCAACGCTTGAAATTTAAATTACCCAATTCCTGAAATAGGAATGGACTAGCAAAGGAATCGAAAAGGAATCAATTACCCGAAATCATCCCTACTTCGTGTTTTCACGGGGTAATGGCAACATCCTCACGTAGCCCAAACACAGTGCATCTCGCATTTTATGCTGGCTAAGCGGGACCAGATGGTAGGGACCTTAAGACACTGCCGCCTTTATGTGCCTTTGTCGAACACCTTTCCGAAGTGCCGTGTGAAAATGTCAAACGGAACCCGGTGGCTTCATCGGTGAATGGGTAATGCTCATCATCACCCTCACGGAAACCTAGCACAGTGCTGAAAGCCGCATTGACACTAGTTTTGCCTCTGCATAATATGGAACCATAACATTCTGTAGACTCGTGTCTAACTCACAATCTTAGGCTGTGTCCGAATTTGTTTTATCAGTCTATTTCTAATTCTACGTCTAGGTCTAGGTCTTGATGCTAAGGCTAGATCTTGATCTAGGTCTTGATTTCTCATCAGTTCGACCATTACTAGATGAAGTAGATGCTTCAGCCGCTAGAGAGCTACGCAACTGTCATATTGTGACAGCTAATTTAGGTGGAATTTCAAACAGTATCGGCGAGCTTGGTTATGTCAATATCTCATCAATATCAATACATTTACAACCTCAGAAGTCCCTGTAATATCAACCAGTAATTAATAAAATAGAACACATTTTTAAGCAACGGTACGTATGCGATTTCCTTTTATCTGCTGTCATCCGATCATCCGATCATCTGCTGTCAGTCCGCCATTATACAATATAGCAATTAGGAATCGAATCTAGCGTACACTTTCGATTACTAGTTCTCATTCCTATTTCTCATTGCTAATTCTTACTCGAATCACAATTCGTCCATTATTAGCTACATCATAGGCAAACGGTGACGTCAAACCAAGATCTAGACCAAGATTTAGCACTCATAAACGAGATTTCGGACACAGCCTTAGCACTAGTATTACAAAAAAACTGTTTTACAAACTGGGGAAAAATGCCAAGAAGTCCACTAAGTCTAAGTCATGAAGGCACTAATGTCCACTAAGGGCCAGTTTTACAACTTTTCTTCACTTCGAGTTAATCGCTATTCCTAGGATTAAATTGGTATCACCATGGCAACAGTTAATCACAGACATCGAATTAATTTTGTTTCTGATGATCACCTCTTAACTCGAGGTTCATAAAAGTTGTATAACTGGCTCTAAGTCCACTAGCGGACTTCTCAGCATTTAACCCAGTTTTCAAAACAGTTTTTTTGAATGAGGAACTAACTTACTAAACAAACAATTTTCAGAAGTTACCTGCAAATGTTATCTAAGTGTATCGAAACGTATTTTATTTTGTGAAACGTTGCAGAGTTTGTTAGTGGTGTTTCAACAGTGTTTACTCTGTTATTAAATCATTTTGGCCCTAAAGAGGGCCGTGTCGTATGACGACGATTCGACAGCGTTAGCGTTGTCATCTTCAGGTCTGTTTCAGAAATATAAATAGGAATAAAACAGAAATAGACCTGAAGATGACAACGCTAACGCTGTCGAAACGTCGTCTTACGACACGGCCCTCTTTAGGGCCAAAATTATTTCATAACAGATCGAACACCGTTGAAACACCACAAACATTAAACTACGGCTCTGGAAGCTTACGAGATGTTGCAGAGTTTAACAAATCCTGTTTACTTAGTTGATATCGAGGGCCATAATTTAGAATCAACAGTAGCTAGAGTTGGTGAAAAGGCGTAGGCCAGCACTTCATCGGCTCATTCTTAGTTTTAGTTTGTAGAGGCGTGAGTGCCAAAATGCTTGGAACGTGTAGCAAGGAGAGGAGAGAAGTCAAACCGTGCACATATCGCAATGCACCAAAACATGAGCTGTTGATCTCTCAGAATTGCCTATTTATTAAGAGGGCTGTGGACGGTCGCCTGTTCTGGAAACTGTCCTCTGCTCTAGCGCAGAGAGTGGCTTCATTTTAGCGGTGCAGAGGTTCTGCAACTGACACTTTTTGTGTCCCAAAAATGCTCAAAATATCCTGAAAAATAATCAGTGCATTGGAAAAGATGAATAGAGGTACCTGACTTAACCACAACCAAAAGATGCATAGAGCATAGCCTCAAATAATTCCCTAACATTGCTTAAATGAGGTACTTTCTAAAATTCATAGCTCCAAGTAAATCCAAACAATTGGACACAAAGTTATATCAGGTACCTCGATATGCTCGTCCTCTGTGCACTGATTTTCTAAAAAGATTTTAGATCAATTTTTGGGACAAAGAAAGTGTCGGATACGATCAGGGCGTACAAGCCTTCGCAAACAAACCTAGCCATCCGTCCACAGCCCTCTCAAGGCAAGATAGTGGTAGAATCTTTCACGCTCTATCGACTCATCTATCGAAAAGTTGCAGAGCATGACTCCTCTCGTTTCCTTCCCATAATTAGTTGGTCACCATTTTCACTGGAGCACCGATGGCTATTTAATGTATCAAACATTGGCAGTGAGCACGAGGTTTCAAACCTGGGCTTTTTCGGAACCAAGGTTCGTTTCTTCCTGATAGATGCTTGCTAATCATAACCGCTGCCATCTCTAGTTGAAAGCTTTTCACCCGAATCATGACATCGAGAGACAGAGAGAGAGAGAGCCATTGTTAGATCCATGGATGGAGCTTGGAACAGAATTACCGCATGTTGTGAATCTTGTAAATATCTGAAAATATCGTCTTGTTTTCCTTCGGCTTTCTAGAAGACTTGATGCAAGGCAAGTAAAACCACTTAAAAATAGCACATTACACTGTAGCACTTTGCACTCACTGTTACAAATTCATTGCTAACATTACAGTAGATCAACTAGTCATCATTAGCACAATTGACAACGCTTTGTTTGTGCGGTTAAAAATGAAGGTTTTTAACTTTTAAGAATGTCATACTACCTAGATATAGTGTCAGAGCAATTGGTATAATGAATACCGATGCATTAGCTGTATTTAGTTAGTGTGCTCACAGGCTTGGAAGGTGGAATTTATGGTGAGGAAAGTACAGATGGGAAATGCAAGAAACTAGAAGTATAAAATTAGTTTCACAGCCACACGAAAAGTTAGTTCCTTTGTCCTGCGACCTAACAGTACCGACTCCGGTAACTGTACACATACATATCTTTTTGCAGTGATAGTCTACTCTTGGCAACAATTCAAACAAATCCTAAAAAATTTGTGAATACAGCAGTCTTCAAATTAATACAGCAGGCTTATTCAACTTCTCACCCCTACGGCTGCTGCCTTTTATCTGTAGATTCCTTGCCGGTCCCAGCCATTTTGAAATATATTTGCTTTGCGCAAAATGGGAAGCTGACTGGGAAAACTTGAAGTTTTAAAATGATAAACTAAGACAACGCCGTGCACTTTTGTGCCGCACTGAATGAGCTCGCAGTAACTTTTTGGGCATGACAAATCGTTTGACCGATAGAATTTTTGAAATAACCACAGCAACTTAGATTTTATCAAATTTAAGAAGAATAGAAGTCAGAGGAGTCTGTAGTAGCTACTTAAAAATGTCTATCATAAAAACTTCCCAAGTTAATCTCAATAGATGTTTGCAATTTTCCAACAGTTTTAATGAATAAAAACTACTGAACTCATTAAACTCACACAAAAACACATCTAAGTTAGTAAGGGTCGGTATTTACAAAAAAGTCAGCTTGTTCGGACATTTCTTCTGGCCTGTGGAGCGCCAGTAAAAAAAAGCAAGTGCCCTTAGAGTTAAATGGAAGACACTTCGCTCGCTCTACGTACCCAATTCAGGGAAATCAGAATTCCTCGCTGCTAAGCCCTGCACCGGGTGCGCTGGTGTGCCCGAGAGATTCGTAACGAACGTTGCGACGGTGTCCCGCAGGGATGCAGATGCTCACACTGCTGGTGCCCATCCTGGTCAACTGCCTGCTTGACGGGCCCGTGCTGAAAGACGCCAACAAACACTGCCGCACGCTGCACGAGCAGAGTCTCCAGCGGCTGATGAAGATCGGACCGCAGTATCCGCAGGAGTTCAAGGCACTCATGTCCCAGTCCGGGGACATGCGGTCCAAGCTCGAGTCAGCCATCAGGTAGGATTTCACAGACAAAATATAAGACACGTGATGTAATCTTACAACTTAATACACGTTGATAGGCTCGAACCGAAAAGTGAATTTTTTACTTTAATGGAAGGAAAGCAAAGCAGGAAAAATTCACAACTAATCCGGGATACCAACCCAGGACGTCTGGATTACCAATCGAGTGCTGTACCACTGAGCTAATTGGGCACACATTCTCCACGCCTCGCCGGGTAGAGTAAGGGGTCTCCAAAGAGAGAGAGACCCATCCAGTAAGCCATGCTCTCGTGATCCTGACTCTTCGTGAGAATCGGGGTTTGCGACCTATGTGACAGCGCCATCACTGTTCACAAGGCACAAGTCAAATCCCTCGGTGCACAAGATACGTTGCAATGTACTCGTCTAAAGTACGAGCCGCTCAGCCTCTTCTCTTCGGAGACCCCTTACCCTACCTGGCGAGGCGTGGAGATGGTATGCGCGGTTAGCTCAGCGGCTAAGCACTCGACTAGTAATCTAGAGGTCCTGGGTGTTTGTATCTCGGATCGGTCGCACATTTTTCCTGCTTTGCTTTCCTTTCATTTACCGCTTACTAGTCAAAGCTCCCTCTCATCCAATAAAGCCATGTTCTCATTGTACTTTTGTTCATTATGACATGCATAGAGTTCGAACGCACAAAGTCTCTTTTTAAAGATTAAATCATTGTTGTTCTCTTTTTAAGATTAAACATCTTTAACGGCAGGTGTGGAAATGCAAAAGAGTGACTACGAGTTGTAACTTGCTACGAAAGTTGTGGCGAATAGTTGAAAGTTTGTTGAATTTCACAGCATACTTGATAATTACAAGTCAGGATATGATAGTAAGCAAAAGAGTTGAAGATTTGTAGATTAAAGTGTACCTTAGCTGTATCGCCAGCCGTTTTTCAATATTTTGGTCAATAAAGCCGAAATATGTACCGAAACATGACGATTTGTGCTTCATTAGAATATTGTATAATAGTTGAAGGAAAAGAAATTGGAAAAACGGCTGGCAGGTAGACCTATGCTCAATTGTTTTCTACAATTCTCTTACTTTCTATCAAAGGCTATCTTGAACGGTGGAGTCAGCATTTGCCGACAAAGCTTGGTCTGCGGTAGTTTTCCCGTGCGGCTCGCCATGTTAAAAACGCAGGTGCTACGACGAATCACGTGGACCAACAGATGGACCCTGAACGCACCGTTTCTCTGTTGGCCAGATGCAACCAGCAGGCGGTGCAAAACGCCAAGGCCGAGGCTCGAGCAGCCAAAGCGACGTCCTCTCTTGCGCCGACCATCAAACTCAAGACCGACTTCAGCAACTTCTCGTAGACATCCTCGTCTTGACGGCGAGTACGATCTCAAAGCAAGCCGCGATTCATGCGGCCTCGTTCTTCCACTGAGACTTAAAGTATCGGGTAGGGTGGGGCGTTTGGCCGTGTTAGCTAGCGGCGATTAGTTGGGTAGAGACTTGCCTAACGCTGAATACGCGCAATTGGAATGAGGAAACGGGGTTTTTGACGTATACTTGGGTTCAACCAAAGGAGAACAATTCTGAACGTGGGAAATATGGATGGCGTCTCTAGTTAATTGTAAGCATAGAGTCGTTCTGAAATGGGGAAAGGAATATTGCAGCAACTTTCAGAGAGTTGAGGAAATGTGCCAATCCATCAAGGAGATCTGGAGGATGATTATTTAACTTTATTCAGATCTAAATTGTTTCTAGGCATGATACTCAGATATGAATGGAAAGGTTACGATCTGAATTCAAAAATTTAGATCGGAACTATGTGACATTAATCTATCTGCTAGTGAACGTTTCGTCTGAGTACTTTTTCTGTAATGCCTTGAATGTTGAGGGCTATAGAGCCTTCTGTTTCTTTCATTCCAATTACGTTTATCCATTTTGACATTGTTATTAATTTATTGAAAGTGTAGTCTTGTCAGTTTGATGCTCTCGGTCTTACAATCGGCGTTAGCGAGTATTTCTTCATGTAGCCGGATGGACGGGTTGAGCTAGCCGAGCCGAGAGCCCCGTTCTTTTAGCCCCGATCGCGGGCACACATTCCCAGAGCGGTCTTCCTCACAGAGAGCGGGTAACTAAAAATCTACGTCTACGTCTTAGCGTAGGCAGCGAGAATCGATCATCGTTTCACGACCACAAGGGTAGCGAGCCTATCGAAATTAATTCTAAATCAACGGTTCTCGAGTTAGCAGACTTTGAAGAGTGCGGTGCTATGAGCCAGTTTTCAGCTTTTTTGACTTTCGACGGAAGTGCCAATTTTAGGACTTGGGATTCGTTTCCTGTTACCGCGACAAGAACCGATCACGCGGTTGAGAGCTCCATAATAATCCTAGCGTAAATGCCCGAGTCGAGTCGAGATTTGCTTGAAATTCCCGGCGCTAAAAGTGATTTAAACCAACGACGAAAGGTGGCGAGAAGACGAACGGTTCGTACAGCGTGGAATGCGAGGCAATCGAAACGCAGCCGACGGCTGTCAATTTAATGTAAATCTTTGTTTTCGTCTCTTCTTTCCGCGACTGAGCACGTGTTGTCGTTCGAACCGCTTGACTAGGGTAGACTCGTAGAGACTGACGTGTGACGATGTCTGTGCATTTTAAAGTAGCATCGAGAAAATATTATCGACGTTGAATTTATTCATGTCTAGGCGTTGTTAGAAACTTTATTCGGATATGAAATTTACCGGCAATTTACGAAAATTCTCTTTCTGCTCACTATAAAATATGCAGGGTCAATTAAATGGCGAACTTAATACCTACACTATACGTAGTTTTCAGAAAGTATACTATATAATATAATGAAATGTAAATGCTAGACTATAATATATTTATTGTGTGATATACAGTATGTAGGTAGGTTTCATGTTAGAAGTAGCACAGCGGTGTCGTGTAGGGTGTACCCTGCCGGTCAGTAGCCCAAAACGTTTCCGACATCCGGATCTCTCCAGAAGACGCAAGTCAAGAAATAAACAACTCGGCTGCCGGCGATTCGAAACACAGCAACACTTCGGAACCATTTCAATAATAGACAATAAGCTAAACAACGGAACAACCGTTTCCACACTACGGAGCAAAAGATAGATACGTACGTCTAGGAATTGAGGTACGATAATCCTACAGTGAAACAATTTTCAGGTAATCGGTCATTTAATAGTTTTACAACAGACCCTTCGATTCGAGTTGTATATTTCTTAACGACATACTAGCGTACAGCCTCCAGCCCGTGTAGAGGCAATCTAGCCCAAATTTGTATCGTGTACCAAATAGACATCGACCAGTAAACACAGCAGTCACTTGCGAATCGAATCTCGTTGTTTTTCTGTTTCCCCCGTCACGACAGCTCCATGTCGATCACCTCCAGCCCTTTTCCGTGGACGCAGGCGCTCAGCGAGTCTCTGCAAAAGAAAGGGGACTTGCACGTTTCATGAACATTTCATGCCCCCTCAAGGCATGCGTTATCGGTTGCTGTACTGCGGCCAATTGTCTGATTTTGTGAATATTCTTGGCCGAGAGTCAAAACGTAAGCGGCAGGGACGTAATAGAATATAACAAGGATTACAAATTTAAGGCCATTTACACGGCTAGTATTAATTCGAAGAATATTAAAATCACTTCAAAAATACCTGCCTACTCGAGGACTCGAAGCCCAGCAAAAGGTCCAGGATCCTCGAGTAGGCAGGTACTTTTGAAGTGATTTTAATATTCTTCAGGATATAACAATACAATAGTAGCTTTCAAAAGAAACTTGTCTAGAATTTTTGATTTCTTAACTTGCCGTTAAAAATTGAAATTTTCAGTAAAACTCTAGGGATACCTAAATAAAATTGACAGTTTTATTTGCATGTTAATCGAAAGTTGTGAAACCCCACGACTTGACGACCCATTTTGCTGGAAAGCCAGTTAGATTCTTAGAAGTTTGACTGAGTTAGGGTCCGTATTACAATGTCCAGACTTCTTCCAAACGATTTTATCCTTGGTGACAGCCAATAAGCTTCTTTTCTCTTTAAGTGGGTAGTTGCTTCAATGAGCTACTTTCAAGAATTCATAGCTCCAAGTAAATCCAAACATTTGGACACCAAGTTATGTCAGGTGACTATTTTCTCTTCCTCTGTACACTGATTTTTTCCCAGGATTTTAGATCGATTTTTAGGACATTAAAAGTGTCAGCTACAATCAGGATCAAGATCATATGGTTAGGGATAAGATGCAAACCGTCGCAAACATTCCTAGCCAGCCGTTCACAGCCCTCTTCACCGAATCCGACAGTATTTGGCACACCGCTTCAAAACATGTTCGCCTACTCTAGCCTGGTGCGTAAGTAGCTTACCTGTTGGTCCATACTTGGAGGCCCTGAATGTCGGACACAGTGGTGGTGTACTGGCCAGCCAGCACGCATGCCAGGACAGGGGCTACTCCCGGCAACACGTTCCAGCGCCACACGCGCAGGCGCTGGTCGATGCAGGCGCTCACTAGCCAGCCGTCGTGGAACTTCAGGCCTGCCAACAAAACGGAGAAGGGTTTGGTTTGATATACTTGCATATTTGTTGGGAACTTGGCTTTTCTGGGTGGAAGAAGAAGTGGGGCGATGATACCCAGTTAATTAACAGTTTTTTGGAAAACTAGTGAAAAATTAAGAACAAGATATGAGTCCAAAGAAAGAAATAATTTTTAAATTTTAAGAATATTACTAGCCGTATAATTGGCTTTAAAAATTTATTCCTTGTAATTTTAAAATTATCTCAAAAATACCTGCCTACTCGAGGACTACGAGTCCTACTAGCCGTGTATTTGGCTTCTAGCGGTAGAGCAGTTGCCATGTAAGCAAAAGATCAGGGGTTCAAGCCCTCGAGTAGGCAGGTATATTTGAAGTGATTTTAACATTCTTCAAAATAAATTTTCTTTCTCTTGTCTAATAGCGATATTTTGTCACTTGATCACTTGTCTCGCCTATCGCCAATATCACTTTTAGCACAAGTAGAGTAGGTCTTGCTCCAAGGTACTACCTATTCTTACTCCCTCGTTGGCAAAGTAAAGTGATTTCATGGCACCGACTTTCAGCAAGCAATGTTTCCCAGCCAGTGGGACGCCTCGAGAATCTGCCTTGCCGGGAAAATGACGGCAAGCGCTGGAAATCACAGCACCTCCACCGAGAGACGGGAGAGATTACCGTCTCGCCTGCACTGCGTTCTGCTACAAAATGCAGGCCGTTGACCGATGTCTTGGTTATCTCTTCGTGCATTGCATTTGTTTGGTGAGATGGAAATGTTCCAGATGTTCGTTCGTTCCTCTATCTAGCAAGTGACTCGGTTACACGTAGATGTGTTGGCAAAACGTTGTCAGCCTCGAGCTCAACGCAACGCACATTTGTCTCAGTAGTCGGCTTAAAATCGGTCGATAAATTCAGACATGGAAGGGCCGCCGTATTTGCTGAAGACCACTGCACTGCTTTTAGCGCCCTCGGTGGGTGGTCTATAGTATATAGTCCATACTACTATACTACAGTCTATACTATAGACTGTATATTACATATGACTCAT
>QKMV01003799.1:0-10975 GCA_003287335.1 Lednia tumana
GGGGGGGGGGGGGGGGGGATTTCAGCCTAGGAGCGCCGATGGCATAAATCGGGCACTGGACCCGAGGTAAAGGGTCATTCAGTCAACGCAATATACGGTCGTCAAGTTGTTAGATCTATAGCCCTCATATAGGACTAGCTGATGTGATCAACCCCTCCCCCCACAAAAAGAAGGAACAACAAGATGCACCCGCTTTCTACTTTCTAGTTAATTTTAATAAACGTTCCTTCTGATCTCAAATGCAAGAAATTCTAGCTAATACGAAAATGCCTAGGTGTCCAAATTCTGTGCGTTGTAGGTATTGACTGCACTTCTTGAGAGACACTTTAGAGTTTGCTAGCGAATGCTAGAATTTCCACTGAAAAGTAACGACTCCTTCTGACTGAAAAAGAATCTCAGCTCATTCAAGACCAAGTTTACCCTTCAGTACAACGAGTTCGGGTTCGGTTTACAAAAATAGCATTTCATATTGTCGGGTTCGCTTTTACTAACTGCCATTTTTGTTATTGTTGGTAAAACAACACGTGCAATTTGAGTGAAATTTAGTAAAGACAAATTTGCGCTCTTGATATTAAGTCGCTATATAGCTACTCGATGCTAGCCGTTTTAAAAAGTAGTTAACTGACGCTGGGTTTCACCAAACTTTAAACTAAGTTTAAACTGAGCTGTTGTTTCTAGTTAGAATTGGTGAGCTAAAAAATTAAAATATTCGACGAAGCTTAAGCAACGATTAAAAGTTCTGTTATGAGTTCTAAAATCTACCTAAAATGCGTAGCATTTCCACTAGGAACTAACTAATGGTCCATACTCGATATACATGTAAAAAATATGTAGACTTATATGCCTTTCTTATCTAGCTCAATAAATTGTTAATTTGATAGTGCAGTAAATGAAAATTTTGCAAACGATAGCCGTATCTACAGTATAGTGTGGATTAGGTGGTCCAGTGCATGTGAAAATATGCAGACCGTAGCATTTATTTTAAGTCTACCACGTAGTATTAATTTTATGGTACAGTGGGACAGATGCCTTTCATTTAAGTCTACCACGTAGTATTAATTTTATGGTACAGTGGGACAGATGCCTTTCATTTAAGTCTACCACGTACGGTTAATTTGATGGAACAGAGCTTGTATAAATATGCAGACCTTTCTTTGAAGTATACTGTCTGGTGTTAATTTAATAGTGCAGTGCATGTGAAGATGGTTCCTTTTAAGTCTACCGTGTTATGCTACTTTCACGGAACACTGCAGGCTTCACATTACGTTCGCAAGTTCACACAGCGCTAGCAGACATTCTGCTATGGATCTGAGCTGTGCGTTTACATGCGTGTAAAAGTGAGTACATGTGTTTGAATGTGAGCCTTCCGTTCACATTGATAAGTTGATCATGATTGAGTCTTTAAGACTGAAGACCAAACGGTTCGACAAGTTGGATACACCGATTCTCGTGAGATCACCGAAGTTAAGCAAGATTGTGGTAAACCAAAGGTTGGAGAGACCAAGCTCCATTTCTGTTCGGGGGAGAGGTTGGAGGGTTTAAAGCTAGTACAACAGTTTCATTCCCCTTGCAATCCACCTCTCGACAGCACGGATTAGTGGAGGAATCCTAGGCTGTTTGAGTTGTACCGTCCTTCGGAAAGGACTTTAAGCGGTGATCCCCTTGGTGCTTTTCGACAGGAGTAGGCTACGTGCCGGCACCGGGTTTTCCCTCTTCCCTGTTAGGTTCATCATCACCCTCATTATCAGCCAATCATTCACCGACGCCAATAGACCAGTGCCACAGGGCCAGTTGTCAATAATGTGCGTCGTAAACACCACGTAATCAAATCAAATCAATTTGAGACGTAAGGGTGATTAAACTCCTAGTGTGCAAGGGGTGTTACCTCGTCTAGATGGGACCTTGTGTTCATCGTGGATGCGAGCAGCTCCAAGAGTACTGCCAAGCTGTCTATCCGACGTTCGCCCATCCTGCCACACCGCAAAACAACATTACATCAGGTTACTGCCAATTTGGCTTTCCTGGGTGGGAGTTTAACTAGTAAGCGAAGGATGGAAGGAAAGCGAAGCGGGAAAAATGTGCATCCTATCCGGGTTCCGAACCCGGCATTTCTCGGTTACTCGCTTCTTTCATGATATTGTGGTTTATTCGGCTAGATGCCTTGCATGATGGTCACCTTTCGGCGGGTCTAAATTCGAGGAGGTCCCGAGTACGTATCCCACATCAGATGCACATTTTTTCCGCTTCGCTTTTCTTCCACACGAAGTTATTGTTTATTCCCGGGCAATTGGCATTGCTGGCCTCGTCTTCCGATCCCCATCCCAATACCAATCCTAATGCATCCCAGTCCCAACGCCAGCCCCAGTCCCGATCCCAATCCCAATCAATCCTGCAATCCCTACCCTAATCTAAACCTCTATTGCAACCGATCCCCACGCATGTGCAATGTTAGAACGGAAAGCGTTCGGAGTCCGCTTAGCTATGGAGTACATAAAAATACAGAATGGGTATAACCATAAAAAAAATGGTATAACAGTCAACACTCACAATGCCTGCAGTTGTTGGAAGTTTTCCATGAGGAAGCTTTTGGACATGTTCAGGCCCAAGCGGTTGCTGATCACGGCCCTGATCACATATGTAGCATCCTGCTTGCGGATTCCAACGCCTTTCTCAATGGACATTTCAAGATACCTGCAGAATATTGCTTCGTGGTCATTCGGATAGTCATGATTGAACCCCCAGCTATTTGTGCTTTATTCAGTTTATAGAGATAGATCCCGGTTCCCTAGACGCTAACGTTTTGTAATTCGTAATTCAGGTAGTGGTCAGGGTAGTAGTGAAGGTCAACTTTACTGCCGTGATACTTCGGATGGCATCTGGGTTTCATCTAGATCGTGAACGTCCATCAGATTAAGATGTACGAGTACACTTGATATTCTCACCTCTGTAAGATGTCTTTCCTTTTAGTGCATCCTAAAGCTGCCAAAATAGTGGATCTCTCGAATCTTGAGCTCGCATTCAAGTATTGGCTCCACAAAAACACCCATTCTTCTTCGCCGCCGTGCTCTATTGCTGTGCAGTAAACTGCTGCCCTCAGATTACATGGGATCCTGTGGTTCAAAATTGAATTAATATTCACGTAGGGTACTCAGAATAATATCAAAATTTGTTATTTTAATAACAAAGAGCATGTGATAATCAGGTTGCGTGCGGGGTGCTTACGGGTTTTGAACGTCAGTTGTCCGATCCATGCCTGCCCAGCGTTTGAACAAGAGTACGGCCTGTCTGACGCAACTTTTGACTCCCGTAGCACAAGCCCAGCGAACAGCTTGCTCTCTGTTCAACGTGTCCAGAGCAGTGTCAGCCGACCGCTCAACAAATCCCAACTCGAGGAACAAAGGCGTTGTCAATTCTCTCACACAAGTCTGTAAAAGCAGAGCCCTGGCTTATTCCACAAGCGTCCTGTCATGAGAAAATCATAGATTCGTATAGATCCTAGGAAACTCTGGAAGAGGAACTTCAATAGCTTTCCTTTCACCGCTATGTATTACTCAAAATGTTGCCAAATGTTGCCAAATGTTGCCAAATGTTGCCAAATGTAAGATGCGTGATGGTTAAACACCATGAAAACTAGAGTCTTGGTAGATTCCGACTAGCGGTTTTTTCATTGCGCTATTTAGCAAGATCTTAACTTAGTCAATCACAGTTGATTATTCCACCAAAATATTTTTAAAGTAGCCTCATTCTCTACTTGAGCGAAAAACCGTCACGGGATGAAATACCACAAGTCGGACCCGTATTTGCGTGTATCAGGTGTAACATCGCGCCCTTCCGACTGAAACTCAGAAAAATAGATAACTAAAACGGTCAAGTTTAGTGATGGCGAATCTACGACACGCG
Source organism: Lednia tumana (assembly GCA_003287335.1). Classification (NCBI taxonomy): domain Eukaryota; kingdom Metazoa; phylum Arthropoda; class Insecta; order Plecoptera; family Nemouridae; genus Lednia; species Lednia tumana. Next base: position 3,901 of record QKMV01003799.1, read on the forward strand.
TGTCACCTTGGCTGCAACGATGCTTCTATGAATTCCAACTCTGAAATTCCATGTCATTTTTTAATTTCGAACGTTTTAGAGCCAAAAAATCATAAACAGTCTTCGAGATCCAAAAAATTTGTCTGCGGCGCAAGAATTTGATGCAAACGTTGCCCTCTGAGCAAATACCCGCACATATTTTCACACTCATTTTCTCTGGTTTTCTAAACAACACAAATTGGCTTAAATTCCAGTGGACTTCAACCTAGAAAATGAAGTGGCACATGCAGTAGAATCAGATGCGATTGCGAACCTAATAATAGGTAGGTGGCACACCACTCCAATAAGGTTCGCCATCACTGATCTAGGTAACGCTTGTCATAGCAAAACTCGCCTTCCACTTATCCGACGAGTTTGTGGCCACCAGTCTCTTCTGCAGGTACTCGAAGTTGGCGAATGCTGCCGTCCATGGCACGTAGTGCGTCTCCCTTGATAAGTACGTGCTGAGGCTAAGAGCGCTCGCGTAAGGCACGTCTCCAGATCTGGCCAAATCCAGCACGTCGTCAATCAATTTGGCTCGATTAAGTGGTGAAATGAGCATATAATTGCTGCTGTGCAGATATTTCGTCAGTAGTTCCCAGTTGCGTAAATCGTAGTTCACTCGATACATACCTACCAGTAAGAAGATTGGTCACTGCAATGGATGCGCGTTTGGCCAAGCTCACAAGAGTCAGGAGTCAATGGAAGATAGAACGAAAATGAACTGAGGTTGGTGTTTTCTTAGATGACATTTAGTTGGATCTTGTGCAAGACAAAATCTAATCGAAGATTGATAAACTAATCTCTGATCTTGGATTGCAAAGGTGGAAATCAGCCCACAGAGTTTCAGACCCGCTGGCTGATGGGATCATTGTGTAATGGCTAATTTTACAACTTTCTCAACTCCGAGTTAGAGTGGAGTTGTGTTAAATGCTATAGCAGCAACCAATCAAAGGCATAAACAGTTTTTTTTTTAAAGTTATCTCTCGACTAAGAGTTGACAAAATGTCAGCATTTGTGATTAACTATTTGGCCCTGAATAAGATCGTGTTCATCATAACAGAGCAACCCCGTTCACTAAAAGATCCTAAGATTGAGTCATTAATGGAGTATTAAACGTACCAACTGCATTAATGTTGAACAGTATCCAGTTGTCTGACGTAGGCACTTCGCTACCATTAATTTGGGTAATCAAATTATCCGGATCCAGCCATAGTTTCGGGAGAGTTGAGTTGAAGTTGAGGTGAGTTTGAGAGGTGTACGTCAGCGGAATCCACCAACTCGTATCCTGCGAGTCTTTGCCGGCGTCTTCCCTCGAGTCCATATCGTCTTTGTCGAACAGGAAGCGAGCCTGCAACAGCCGACACCAGACACATTACTTTCAGTACATTCACATCACTTACTTCCTTTATGTACGTTCCTTCCTTTTCCTTTCGATAGTAACTGGATGTTATACATTTCTTTATACATAAGTCTAGTTCCTAATAAAAAAAACTGATTTAAAACTAGGTTAAATGCTAAGAAGGCCATCTAATCGGGATCTAACTGTCAGTTAGATGCCCCTGATGAAGCAGACGGAACAGTTCGCGAAGCTTTGGGAATCTGTAATAAACTTGGTATTGTTACCCATTTTTTTTTTTTTTAACCGGTTGTTTGTTAAGACGTTTTCAGTGTACGTAGAGTGGTGAAATGCAGCACATACGAAATGTTTATCTACACAGCTATTGATTATAATATGGTTGGAAATTAATCTTGGGACCAGGAAAAATGTTTAAAAAACAATCATCGGAAAATTGGCGGAAAAATTGGAAAATAAGTCTTACCATCATTACAAGTCAAAAGGTTCTGAGTTTTATGTTAGTTGACTCCTGATTTTTTTGTGTTTGGGATGTTCGTTCCTTTCCAAAATATTGCAAAAGAATGTGAAAAATTTTGTATTTACGAAAATTGTTTTCAAGAAAAGTGAGTAGTTGCTACACACACAAAGTTAAGGTTGGAAAGAGACAAATATCCCACGTATAGAAGAAGTCATCTAATCTAAAAATTACAGCTTACCGAAATCTGAATTTTTATAAATTCAAATAATTTCCACAATATTGTTCAAAGATCATGTAAGACTGCCATGATGCATTGAAGTCTTCATGAAATGTGAATTTTAGAGTTTTACACCCCCTTTTTAAAGTAACGTTGAACCAACCGCTCCTCACTTGAATTAGGTCTGCCGTGCCGGAAGCGTAGTCCCTAATGACCGTCACAAGAGGGTATCCCGGCGCTATGGTCCACGTCTTCATCACTTCTCTCAGCTCCATCTCCAGAGGAAGAGTTCCATCTTTATGACTCCTTTCGCTAAGAACATCCCACGCGTCATTCTCGCCCACGTTTCCGTACAAGTGCTTGCGCAAGTACTGACTGACCCCGTTTCGGAAAGACTCTTCTCCAATTGTGTTGTGGATCATTCTCAAAATGTAGTAGCCTAATTTGAAAGAACGAACCAAAATATTACCATCTCAAATTGAGGGTCCCTGTGCAAAAACGAGGTACGTGTACAGAACCTCTGTTTGCTCATTTTCGTGAATTCGAGTTCTCTTTTCTGAACATTATTGCACGGACACTAATGCAACTTAACACTGAGCTTTCAAAAAACTGATTACAAATGGGGTAGAATGCTAAGAAATCCACTAAAACTCCCAAAATTTAGTAGAGTTTACTCCTTACTTCTTCAGGGGAAAAATCGCTCTGTGCTAAGATTAGAGATCTAGTGCTAATTGCTCAGATTAAGAGCTGGACATGAGTCTAACGAATGTTATAAACACTGAGCTATTAGATGGCGCTCTAGTGTATTTCTAATGCCTAAAGCATGCAAAATAAAACTTCTACAGCATTTATCTCGAAACTAGGTTAATGGCATCACAATACATCCCAATAACAACGTTGTACTAACATTTTGTTTTCTAAAAGAGTTATATGTGGAATAATGTTGTACAAACAATAGTCATATGAGACATGCCATGTCATCTAACGTAATATGTTCAAAAACGACTTGTAGGTAGTGATTCCAAAACCTGCATTTGGGGTAGAACGTCGTATTTTTCTTGGATTAAGAAAAACTGTAATTTTGTTACTTACAACGTTATTGTTGTTGTGGGGAGGTATTCAATCGTCAACAAATCTATGTTGAAAGTTGAAAGCTTATGATCTGAGTAGGTACCTTTGTAGTAGGTGGTGATATCAAAAAGAGAGGCTAGTTCACGCTTGTTCGTAGCGGAAGCTATGAGTGCGTGTGAAGAATAATGCGCGTCAACAGAAAGAATTTTCAGCGAAACTTGCACGGCTTGCGTGGATCGAATCTGCCAGTCAGGGTGCAAGTGGTCGACGGCCAGGATTCCGAAGTACGTGGCAAACCCTTCGTTGAGCCAGATGGCCGGCCACCAGTCGAGGGTGACCAAATTTCCGAACCACGTGTGCGCAAGCTCATGTGCCAGCACCGCTGCCACGTGCGTCTGCTGGCGCAGCGAGGAGCTGGCCGAGTGCAGGATGTACTTCTCACTGCCGACAAACACGCAACACCCAACATGAGCAAGCCGGAAGAAGCACTATTGCAGCCCCGCACTGCTGCAACACCGCACAGCTACAGTATCCCACTGCTGCAGCCCCGCACTATGGTCTTTGCTTTGGTTATGAGTGCACTGAATTTCTGCCTATCAAGAGGTGATTAGGTTTATCTTTGTTGCAATCAATGTTTATTTGACAGGACTCGGGCGTTCTACCCATAATAACTTGGTCGCTGACTCGAGCACAGAGCTGTGTCGCCTAATACCAAATTACCTCCCCAACCCGTCTACCTACCTGCACAATAAATCCTAAAATCTACATAGCAATATGGCATGTGAGTGTTGCACTTGGTCTACGAGATATTTGACAACTTAGCCAGTCCCATCTATTCTGACAGATAACATGTTTGGGAAGTTAACATGGATAACAAGTGCGAGGACATCTCCATCATTAAAACGTTTCAAAATTCTGTGCACTCCTAACTAAAGCAAAGACTATACATGCCCGGAGCCAAGTTCATCCGGCATCTTGTTCGACCATAGGGTCAACAGTACCCTCTTTGTTGCAACTACAGTCGGTGATGTGAAAATTAACCTGGCCTACAAAACCGCGATTGCCGGTCATGTTTACCTCAGAATCTCAGAAGCTGTGCAGGTGCCTCTCTAGAAGCTCATGCAGGTAAACATGACCGATTTTCTGAGTCAGATTGAGTGCATACTACTAGCCTGTAGCCTGCAGTTGGACCTCCTGGGACAATGAGGGCCCCATTCAGACCTTCTGTTTGTGTTCAAACTTGAAAGTGCTATAGGTACTATAGTTAATACTTTTTTTTGCAATCAGAGTACAGTACATGGGCGCCACAGTTGCAGGTAAGGGAGGACGTCCCCCCCCCCCCCAAACTGACCACCTGGATTCCCAATACAATTTTCAAAAATTATTTGTTAGTGGAGTTCCATTTTCTTGCCGATCAAAACACATTCATATGTCATTAAGAGCTTGATTTACAAAAATGCCGCGGCGCTGTTAAATTTTTCGTGTTTATTATAATTGAACACAGCGTCATATTTTTGGTTTAAACGAACCCTTCATTCTGCCAAAATCCAACCATGTTGCATGGGGCGCTCGAATGTGGCGCTACACGTTTTTTTGTTTTGTTCTTTATAAAGCTTGCGTTGTAGTCAGGCAATGTAGAAATGTATTGAATTACTTATATTTTGACATATTGTGTTGACTGGAACACGAAAATGAGGTGTATTGTATGGGGTTGATTGGAGTTAATAAAAGATAAAGATAATCCATGAAATAAGAGTGATTTTCATTCTTACTGAAACGATATGAGGCCCCAGTTTTCCAAAGCATCACTGACAAAACTTGGCAAAGCTAAAATGTCTGTCTTGTTCAAAATATTTTTCACACCCAAATAACGCTCCAAGTATTTGAGCAGCTTTGGTCCGTTTTCCAGCGCGAACGACGCTTGCTTGTGAGGAATCTCTGGTCGCGTCCAAACCCTGAACGGTTTCTCATTGGGTACATGGTTTTCTCGGGCTTCCAGATTTCCCACATAAAACGCTACCAAGTACGTCGACATTGGAGGAGTCACTTCGTACACATCGATCTCCCTGTCTTCACGTCCAACGCTGAAACAAGGAAATAGACGAACACAACTTAGAACAGCGGAACTGGTCGAGACAAGGCCGGAGCCAATCTAAATCCTAGGACCTAGGAGCTGTAAAACTGCAGGCTAGTGGTGTGACCACGAATCTGACCCAGAAAAACTCGCTTGGAGGTCATATTCCCCAGTATAGAGACCTCAGAAGTTATACATCGCTTCAGAGAGTCTTGCCGGTATTGTCAAGGACTTCTGTGATTGAACGAGTGTGACGACCCACATCAGTGCAGCATATATAACTCTCAAATTCATTGATCTAGAAGCTGTCACGCTGGTCGTGTGGGTTATGCGTTGGAATCAGATCGAACGGCGGATGGTATGCGCGGTAGTTGGTTCGTTAACTGGCGAATGTTTTATTTCATTACAGAACATGATTCGCACGCTTTTTTTTAACTTACCGTTTCAGTCATTTTAGTATATGGTAAATAACAGGCCTGCAATCTAGTAAAACTCTTCACATAACCTGCCACAAATTGTCCTTGTGGAATCTGTGACTGTCTGAAGCGCTTCGTCAAAAGCAGTCGTAGGTACTTCTAGAAGCTCAGTGTTGTGGTGAATATGGCCGCCAAACATGGTCTAGAGATCTCCATAGAGATGAAACAAGCAGCTGAGTTGTACTTGAAAAGAACAAACTTACACAGAAAGCCTTTTCACGATGTTGGTATTAGACAAGGAGTTCATTCCTTTGGGCCGACCCATGTTTATCTGGAAGGTGGCTTTGAAGGAAGGCTCGTCGAAACAAGGAAATGCTCGCCTGGCCTCTGCGGGTTCAAACACAGTCGCGCTCGACCACCTAGTTGTTGGATCATAAAACAGTTAGAGCCAACAGAGTTTGTCGTGACTTGACCACGACTTGACTTTGAGCCATAAAATCACTACCTTGTAAACAGGGACAACACTTGAGTAAGATTCAACTTCACTATAGAGTTAATAGTATACGCTTAAGTTAGCATAGAGGGATAGGTAGAATAAGGAATAGTGGAGCGGCATCTCAATTTAGACGCTTCAGTTTAGACGCAAATTTGCATAGAAAACTTGTTCTGGCACCTGATGCGATTCGTGTTGGCTTGTTTGTACGATATTTTGTAGTAGCCTGTCAGGTCGTTGGCGAGGTGGCTCGAGTACTTGACGTACAGCCGGTACAGTTTGCCCGGCAACAGCTTGCCAGTCAGCTTAAGCACCAGCAAATCGGCTTTGCTGTCGACAACCATTTGCGAGATGGAAATTGTTTTGGTAGTTCGCTCGTTCTCACTTCTCATGTCTTCGTCTGCACTAGGTGTACTCCGCTTCGTTTGGTGAGGCCCCAACGAATGCTGGCCGTCATCGCGCGCTGTTTTTGGTGCCGACTCAGGGGTGGACTTGTTGGCACCATCGTCCTCGACGTCGTCGTCTTCGTCGTCATCGTTCGAATCAGTTGCTTCCGAGAGTGTGCTTGGATTCTCGTGCAAGATATTCCCGCTGCCACTGCCGGTGTTCGTATGTATGTGGCTTTGTATTGGTTTTTTGGATGTTTTCTCATTTTGATGAGGTCCGTGCAATGTCTGAGTCAGCGGCTGCTTACTACTGGTAATACCATAAAATGAAGTCCATATGATTCCATTGGCGTTGTTTGTATTGTTTTCAGGTTTAGCCAGTGGTTCGTAGTCTGCGAACACGACTTTGCCATCATCTACGCCGGGAGAAATAGCTCGCAAGTAAGTCTTGGTGATTTGCAGCCCTCTGCTGTGGAGAACTATTTCATCCGTAGCTTTTGCTATTTCCAAATCAATCTGGACCTTTAAAAAATGATTACACGTATGTTCATGCACATATTGAAAGAAAGAACTATTATATTTA